>CAUYLG010028174.1:0-89926 GCA_963573385.1 Cacajao melanocephalus
AAAGAGGCTTAAAATAATTTCCATTTATAGCAATTTTAACTTTAACTTCTCTAACTTTAAATCCCTTGAATACAGGGGCTTTGTCTAATAAAACACTCTGGTAAGACTCAGCTGGAATCTTCATATGGATATTGGTAATATTTACATATATATAGAGAGAGAGAGACACACACATATATATATATGTGTGTGTGGGGCTTAACATTGAAGATATATTCTGAAAAATGTGTAATTAGGTAATTTTATTGTGTAGAAATCACAGAGTATACTTCCACAAACCTGGATGGTATAGCCTACTATGCATCCAAACTATATGGTATATCCTATTGCTTCTAAGCTACAAACCTATACAGTATGTTACTGTATTGAATCCTGTAGTCCATTGTCACACAATTTTAAGTAGTTCTGAATCTGAACATATCTACACATAGAAAAGGTACAATAAACACTGATATTATAATCTTGTGGGACCACCATCATATATGCAGCTCATCATTGACTGAAAGTTGTTATGCAGCACATGACTCTGTGTGTGTGTATTTGTGTATAAACAACTTTCATTATATGTAAACAACTATATCTCCATATATAAATATATATATATTATATATATATATATATAAATATATATAAAGAGAGAGAGAGAGAGAGAGAGAGAGAGAGAAAGAGAGAGAGAAACAGATTTTTTATAAGAAATTGGTGAATGCAATTGTGAAGACTCAGAATTTCTAAGATCCGTAAGCTGGAAACCCAAGAGAAGGTAGTTTCTGTATGAATGTCTGCAAGCTTGAGACCCAAGATGAGCCAACTTTTCAGTTGGAACTGGAAGGCGGGGAAAGATCGCTGTCCTAGCTCAAAGTAGTCAAGCAGAAGAAATAATTCTTATTTAGGCTATTTGTTTTATTCAGGTGTTCAACTGATGGGATGAGGTCCACACTCTTTAGGGAAGGCAATCTACTTTACTCAATCCATTCAAATATTAAACTCATCAAAAAAACCCTCAAAAACACACCTAGAATAAAGTTTCACTAAGTATCTGGGCATTTCATGGCCCAATCAAGTTGACACGAAAAAATTTACCATCCCACCTTCTTTTTATTTTTATTTTTTTGGCTTAAGCTAGAAATGTGGAAGTCCTTATATACCAATTCCTCTCCCTCATTCTGAGGTTAAATTTATTGCTTACTTCATTGAATTTATTATTTTCAAATATCTCTTGAATCCAGTATACTCAGTCACTATCATTCCCATTGGAAAAGAAATCAACCGTTATTTTCAGCCTACTATATGTCAGAAACAACAGTCTTGAAGTTCCAATTTTATTAACAGCTTGATTTTTTTTTCCTGATACAAAACTCAAGCAGACAACTTACCAGACACGGAAGGAAGTAATGATTTTCCTATTCTGAATTAAGCTCATTAATTCAATTGTTCAAATTTTAATAGCCAATTTTTAACCCTATCTTTAAAATATGGTTTCAGACATGTTCAAGCAACAGAGCACGTAGACTATTATGACACATATCAGACCTAGCCCTACTTAACTCTAAAATAAGAGATATATTTGGGTTTAAATTAGCATCTGTGTATGATAGATTCTAATGTAGGTAAGCGGAAGCGTGTGCCAGATATCTAACAAAAATTTATCATTAGGAACACTATATCAATTAAAATATTTTAAAGTTATCATTTGCTCAATTTGGAATGTGACCATTCTCAGATTGGAGTGGTAGAAAAAGCTTAGTTCCCTCATGAAAATCAGTGTCGTGTCAGTGTCACTTGCACTCTTCAAGACGTAACTTGAGACACTCTGTTGTACGACATCCCCTGTGTGTATTAAACCTAAGTGAAAGGGAAAACGTGCCTCTAGAATTAACTTCTTAATTATATAATAAATCATGACTTAATCCTTCTAATTTTTGAGTTTCTGACATCATCAGCTATTTCCTGAAGATCATTCATGTCTTATTACGTTAGTTAGTTGAGAAAACAGAAACAGATAATACTTCACTGGATAGTGGCAGAGAAACTGACCTGTAAAATTTCATTCTAGGGTGATTGCATTCAGTCAAAAATAGCTTAGGCTAAGGGATTCTCAAATGCACTCATCTGTGTTGGGTAATTCCCTTTATATTGCATAATGCCTTAGCTCATTTGAGATGCATTCAAGCAGAGTCAAAGGAAAACTTGAAGTTTTCAAGCCAAGAGTCACTGAAGTAAGACAGGAAATGCATCTGTTGGTCCATCTTAATCTGCTATTACATTACCATTAGCCAGCCTCACAGACCTCACAGTCACAAGGAATTACTGTGACTTTCGTACCCAGGAACAGTGTTTAAAATTTCAGCTCCACTTCACTATTTCTTATTATGAGCATTTATTAATATTCTAAAACTCCAAAACATTGCTTAAGCAGGATGAAGTAAAAGAATTTCTGGATACAGGAATCACCTGAAAAGTCCACTTAAGAGAGGTAGACTAAAAAAAATAATTTCTTCATCAGTGTTATGGTAATCTCTATACTCAAACTAAAGGTTCTTATATTTTCCTTCAGAAAAGAATGATTTATTTTACTTGCATACTTCATAAAGATGCAAGATATGTGCAGCTTTCAGAAGCATAATAGGGACATAGCAACATATATAGGCTTTGGAGACTCAATTACTTCATTTACAGGTAAGAAAACTACAGCTTAAAAAGTCAAAGAATATACCTACAGTTATACTATTTCTTAGTTAGTGTTAGAACTAGAATAAAATAAAAATCACTTTAAGTCCATTTTAATTTTCAAGGAGATTAATTTTCTCAAAGTGTGGTCTCTGGACTAGAGGCATGAGTGTCACCTGAAAATATATTGGAAATGCAAATTCTAAGGCCCACCCAGAAACTCTTGGTGGATGGTACCTAATAATATGTTTTAAGCCCTTCAAATGATTCCAGTAGAAGCTAAAGTTGAAAACTACTGAAATAGTCCCCAGATTCTGTGAAAGTATGAAAATATATATATGAAGGTGTCAAATGCAAAATATTTTCATGGTTTATATTGGGTTTATATTATTATATTCTTGACAAAGAAGGAGGAAAATGTAGTAAGGTAAAATGGCTTACCAAAGATCATTTTAAATTAATTTAATCACAGTGGGTAATACTGGATCATGTTATCTAGTTATCTATGCTCAATAAGTCTGTTTCCATCTTCTTCTCCATAGATAATGGTAATATAGACAGAATGGGTAAAGGATTTGGGAAGGACAGGAGTGAGTGACTTATGAGTTGACAAAAGTGAAGGTGATGATGCCAGCGATGGGGAGAATGAGTAACTTGGGGATGGAGATGAAGGAGCTTTTAGTTTTTTGAACTTCTTTGTTTGGAGATGGAGGGTATCTCAAATTTAAGAGGATCTTGACAGACATGCAAAGCATATGTTCCAGTCAGCCCTCAGAAATGTCAGCCTTCCTTCAACTGTCCTAATTTCTGCTCTCATTGCCTCTCATCTGGTCTGGACTAGCTTCCTCACTGGTGTTCCTGCCTCCAGTTTTTACCCTGTACGATATGGCCTGTATAAGATTTCAGATTAGCTTTTCTGAAGCATAAACATAATCACATCACCTTCCTCTGCTCAAAATTCTTCCGTCACATCCCAAAACTTTCTCTCCCCTAACAGGCAAATTGTTTAAACTACATTTGAAACATTCTACCATTCGGACATTTTTCATCTCCTAGCCATATCTCTTGCAATAACATAATGTTAGTTGTCTGTCGTATGAAAATATTTGTGACTCAAATATATTTTCCCTTAAATAAAACCTATAGATGAAGACAATGACTAGAAGCAGTAACAGCTGTTGAAAAGCAAAATCCCAACAGGTGATAATCAACAGGAGAGAAAGAGAATCCTATGTCCTGGGATAGATATTCACATCAAGGGTCATTGTTTTTCAGGTGTCAGTGTGTCTGCTGATCTTGGGTGATGCTGCATAAACCCTACTGGCTGATTCTACTTCTTTTGTTTGTTTCTTTACCTGCAATATCCTTATTCCATGTTTTCAAAAATTAATTATTTTTAAAAAATCAACTGTGACAAGAACGCATTATGATGCTCTTGTGCTCCTCCATGGAGCTTCCTCCACATCATTAAGTGAATTAAAAAGGTAAACATCACTTTTTTCATTGGACATGGAAGAATTAAATGGTTTTGTGGTATCTAGATATTTCTGACTATTTCTTGAGCTGCTGCTGCTGCTTACCTACAAATCTTGATTAACAATTAAAGGTTTTTGATGGCAAGCTTTGAAACTGCAAAGAAGATCAACAGCAAAAGAAAATTGAAACTCTCAAAGAGACAACAAACAGCATGGTAGAATCTGTTAAACATTGCATTGTGTTGCTGCCGATTGCTAAATACCAGAATAATGCAGAAAAGCACACAGATGGAATGATAAGTACAATCAGTCCTTTAGATGCAGTACATCAACCTAGTCCTTTGGGACCCGTGATCAGCACAATGCCTTCTCAGACTGTTACCTTCAGAACCTGTTCATTTGTGTAAGTCAGAGCAGCATTCATCTTCCCTACCAGTTGGAACTGTGTTGGCTACCTTGGGACATCATTAGACTTCTACACCAAATAGTACAGGTAGTGGTCATTCATCACCACATACAAGTCTAACTTCTCCAAGCCATGTGAACTTGTCTCCAAATATAATCACAGAGTTTTCTTACTTTAGTAGTGAAGATGAATTTTATGATGCTGATGAATTCCATCAAAGTGGCTCATCCCCAGAATGCTTAATAGATTCTTCCGGATCTTCCTCGGTCCTAATACATAAAAGCTGAGGGTGTTTCTTCTTACTTTTTTATCTTTTCTGATTTCTTTCAGTGGAATTTTGTAATCTCCTTATAGACATCTTTTACCTCCTTAGTTGGCTGTTATTTCTAGGTACTTCTTTCTTTTCTCTCTATTGTAAAAAGGGTTGTGTTTTTCATGTGGCTCTTAGCTAGAATATTACGGGTGTATAGCAATTCAACTGATTTTGTACACTGATTTTGTATCCTGAAACTTTGCTGAAGGTGTTTATCAGTTCTAGGAGCTTTTTGGTGGTGTTTTTAGGGTTTTCTAGGTATACTACAGAATCACATCAGTAAAAAGACATAGTTTGATTTTTTATATTTGGGTGTCTTTTATTTTTTTTTTTCTTCCCTAATTGTGCTAGAGACCTATACAGCCATAACATAATAGTAAGAGACTTCAACAATCCACTAACAGTATTAGACAGCATCAAGGCAGAAACCTAACAAATAAATCCTGGACTTAAATTTCACTCTCAACCAATTGGACTTGATTCTATTTTTCTTCCCCCTATTGTATGGAATCAGTCTACCTCAGTTATGGTGTAATTTTTGGTGAGCTTACCAATCTTTTTTTAGCTATAAGATTGACAGAAAAAGCTTCTCAATGTCCTCAACCATTTATTTCAGAAGATACAGACCACACAGTGCTTATATTAGAAATCATGCTCAGGAAATAATTTCTGGAAAATAATATTTTGATCAGATGCATGTAAACAGATGATATGCAGAGCTGGCATGACTGGATCACAGAAGGCTAGCAGTTGCAGAGGAAGTTAAATGAAACAAAAATAATCAATTGTTTATATTAGCATTGAATGGAAGTAAGAGTATTAGAATTAAAGATTTTCTCTTCACATCAGGTACAGATTGAGCAGTAGCTGATAGTCTTGACCAACGAATCAATTAATTGGGGATAATTATTCATACATTTTCAACTAAAACTTGTTGAATATCTCCAAGATGTCAGAGTAATGTAGCCAGTAAGATATAGAGGTAATTAAGACCTAGTCCTCTTTGTCAAAAAGATGAATTTCTAGGAAAAAAAAATCAGTAGATTCCAATTCAAGGTGATAGGCGTGAAAGCAAAGACCTGTACAAATACTGCGTGAGTCCACAACAAAAGGGAAATTAACTGCATGAAGTCAGAAAAGGATCCACAGAGAAGGCAGCATTTTAACTCAGCCCTATATACCTTGGCTTAGTGAAAGATAATGGGAGGTAGAGTCGAAGAGAATGGCAAAGCAGGAAAATAACAGATGTTCTAGTCTTAGAGAATAGCATGTACAAAAGCGTATGGTGACAGAATTATAGGTTTTTTAGTGACAAATAGTAGTTTTCAGACACAAATATAACTTGGCTTTCAGTTGAAACTGGAATTCTAGGTGACTTGTTTGCCTTTTTCTTTTCCACTCTCTTTATTAATATTGATGTGAAATATCTGCACAGTATGAAACCTTCCAAATCAGGCTCTAATCTACTTATGCAAACCTCTGTCTCTCCTTACCCATTCTGCAAATGCAGAGACACAGGCTCAAGTTGCATTTCTCAAGCATAAAGGACCCTGTCACCCTCCTTATCTGAGTTCATGATGAGGAGAGAAGCTCTTTTATACCCTAATGCTATTGCTTTATTACTGAACCGGTTTTCCATCCCTGCATCAATTGATAACCTCTTGCTACTCCAACAACACATCTCTTATTCCTACTAATAGGTAAAATAGCTGTCTCCTATGAACACGGATTTATCGCAAAATCGGTTATCCATTGAGTTTCCTGGCACACACAAAAAATCAATTGACTATAAATATATTGGCTTATTTCTGTAAAATGTTTCATAAATGGAAACATTACTCTCCATGTCTATTCTAATTTCAGTACCACAGTTTGGTTACTCTAGTTTTAGCAGTAAGCTTTGAAATTAGAAAGAAGTCCTCCAAATTTGTTCTTTTTCAAGATTATTATAGTCAGTTTGGTTCCTTTGCATTTTTATATACATTTGATAATAAGCCTGTCAATCTTTTTTTAAAAAGTCAGGAGGAATCCTTATGCACTATTGGTGGGAGTGTAAATCAATGCAACCATTATGAAAAACATCACAGAGGTTCCTCAAAAAAATTGAAAATAGAACTACCATATGATCTAGCAATCCCATTACTCAATATATATATAAAGGAAATGAAATCAGTATGTGGAAGATATACCTGAACTCCCAAATTTACTGAAATGCTATTCACAATAGCCAAGATATAAAATCAACCTAAATGCCCATCTATACATGAATGAATAAAATGTGATATATGTATATATAATACAAATACACACACACACACACACACACACACACACACAATGTGAATGCTGAATTTAATACTGTTCATTCATAAAATGGAAGCAAATCGAGTCATTTGCAAAAATGTAGATAAAGCTAGAGGACATTAAGTGAAATAAAGTCAGGCACAGAGAGATAAACCATGTCACTCATATATGAAATCTAAAAAAGTTAATGTCATAGAAGTAGAGAGTAGAAGAGTAGTTACTCTAGTCTGTAGAAGGTGGGGGAACCAAGAGAGTGGGATCAACAGGCACAAAGATACAGTTAGAAAGAATAAGTTTTGGTGTTCTATATTGCACAGTAGGGTAATTACAGCTAGTAACAGTGTTGTATATATATCAAGATAGCTAGAAGAGACGATTTTGAATGTTACCATCACAAAGAAGTGATACATTTATAAAATAATGATATATGATGCTGATTTAGTAATTATACAATATAGACATGAATTAAAACATCACACTCTACATTCATAACGTGAGCAATTATGTGCCAAATATAAATAAATCATATTAACTTTAAAAATAAGGTGAAATTTTGATAGAACCTCTGATTGATTAGAGAATTAATTTGGGGGTAACTGCCATCTTTAATGTCTTTCAAAATGTTTTAGTATGCATTGTACAAATATTGTACTTCTTTTGTTAAATTTATTCTCAAGTATTTCATTTACTTTGATCCTAGTGTAAGTGACATTGTTTTATAGTTTTCATTTTAAAATTAGTCATTGCTAGTGCATAGAAATATACTATTTACAAGTGATTTTTTAAAAATATACTGAGATTATATATAGTAACCATTCTAAATTGTTTCTTATACTTAAGAATCATTTGTTTGGGGGTAGAGGGAGGGTTTCTTTGGATGGTGTGGCCATGAAAGTCTCCACTGGGTTAGCTTAATGATCAGCTAATGATTGAGGAGAGATTTTCTTAAATGCCTAGAACCATTAAGTTTCCCAATCCTTTGCTAAGGGACTCTGTATTGGGCATGAGTTTAAGACTCAACCAGGCAACTGAGAAGTGTCCTTTATTCTTCACCTTCTGCTTGCACTGAGTCTCAAGGTAAGCCAGATGTGAGCACTTAGTGCCTTCTCTATTATTTCTTCATAGCATGCAGACAGTCCTGGGGATGCACTCAGTTATACAAATACATATGGCCTTCTGTGTTTCCAGAAACATCTCAGAGGTCACTCAAAGACAATATGGACATCTCATTTATCAACTTTCACCTGCAAGTGTTTTGGATAGCCTGTTCTTGTCCCCAGCTGTTACCCACTGCTGCAGGAAGCCAGAAATGTAAGCAATTTCTTCTCGTTATTTTTGAAAAAATATTCCTGAGTAAAATGGCATTTTGTAGTAATGTGAGATCACAGATAAAATAAAGACAGTCTTTTAAGTGGAGACTTGTGGAGAATTATAAAAAATGTCAAAGATAGACAATTATCTGAGAGTAAGACATTAAAAGATTTCCAGCCCCCCTTTACCCTCTCCAGAGACTGCCATTCTGCTGGTTTGCAATCCTCAATATGATGGTGGGCTGTTGATTTTCAAGGATACAGTAGAGGTGGAGATAGGAGAATGAATGTATTTCAAGTAAAAATTCCATAAAACTCACTATTATTACCAAGTATCAGGGTTTTTCTTAATTAAATACTTCCCTAATTGCTGCAAGTCTTTGGTTAACTCCCAGAATTCTTAAAATGTTTATCCTAACAACTTTGCAAAAATTCTACTTTTTATAACAGTAACATTATCTCCTTGATTTTTTAAATATATTCATTTGCTTGAGTTCCTTTTGTTCCTTATGTGTATGTGCATATGTGTAGGTAATATTTAACAAATAAGACTTTTTAGTCATGTTTCTTGAGTTTATTTTGGGAGAAAATTTGCAAATTATTTCATATAAAGAAAATTAATTCCATTTACATTTTGGGTATGACCGATATGCTTGATTTAATTCTATTATATTATTTTTATATCTGCCCTCATTTTTTCCTGCATATTTTTACTATGATAAAATATATATGCTAAAATATTTATCACTTTAACCATTTATAAGTACAAAATTCTGTTCATTAGATATATTTACAATCCTGTGTAATCATCACCACTTTATACGTAAAATGTTGTCATCATTCCCCACAAAACCTTTTTAACCATTTAAAAATCACTTTCTCTCCACTTTCATAATGACTATTCCATTTTCTGTCACTATGACCTTGACTACTAAGTTATATAAGAAGATTCATACAATATTTGTTCTTTATTACCTGAATTATTACACTAAGTATACTGCTTCAAAGACCATCCACGTTGTTGCATATATCAAAATTATATTCATTTTTGTTGCTCAATAATATTCCATCATATGTTTATACATACATTTTGCTTATCCATTAATATATTGATGGACTCTTGAGTGGCTTCCACCGTTTGACTATTGTTAAGAATGCTGCTGTGAACATGGGAGTACAGATATGTTTGAGTCCCTTCTTTCAATACTTTTGGATACATATACTGGGCTGGAATTGCAGGAGTGTATGATAATTCTGCATTTAATCTTTTGAGAAACCATCACACTGTTTTCCACTGTGGCCATATCATTTCAAGTTCTCATTAGGAAAACATGAATATTCTAATTTCTTCAAATCCTTGCTAACCCTTGCTATTTTTCATTTTTCAAAATTACTGTAATCTTCATAATAGGTGTGAAGTAGTGTCTCATTATGGCTTTAATTTGAATCTCTCAAATAACTATTGGTGATGAGCTAATTTTCATTCATTTACTGGCCATTTGTACATCTTTGGAAAAATGTTTGTTCAATCCCTTTGCTTATTTGTTTAGTTTTACTTTAATTGATTAAAAACTGTATGTATTTATCGGGTGCAATGTAATGTTTTAGTACATGAATACATTACTGAATGATTAAGTCAAGCTATAAACATAGCCATCAGGTCACATGTGTGTTTTTAATGGTGTGGAGTGAACATTTAAAATAGAAGCTTTGAAATACACATGACATTATTATGAACTAATGAGATCTAATTAAACTCCAAAGCTTCTGCACAGCAAAAGAAACAATCATTAGAGTGAACTGGCAACCAACAGAATGGGAAAAAATTTTCTCATGCTACCCATCTGACAAAGGGCTAATATCCAGAATCTACAAAGGGCTAATATCCAGAATCTACAAAGAACTAAAACAAATATACAAGAAAAAAAAAAAAACCCTCATCAGAAAGTGAGTGAAGGATATGAACAGACACTTTTCAAAAGAAGACATTTATGCAGTCAACAAACATATGAAAAAAGGCTCATCATCACTGGTCACTAGAGAAATGCAAATCTAAGTCATATTGAGATACCATCTCACACCAGTTAGAATGGAGATCATTAGAAAATCTGGGGACAGATGCTGGAGAGGATGTGGAGAAATAGAAAAGCTTTTACACTGATGGTGGGAGTATAAATTAGTTCAACCATTGTGGAAGACAGTGTGTCAATTCCTCAAGGATCCAGAAATAGAAATACCATTTGACCCAGCAATCCCATTACTTTGTATATACCCAAAGCATTATCAATCATTCTATTACAAAGACACATGCACATGTAAGTTCACTGTGGCACTGTTTACAATAGCAAAGACTTGGAACCAATCCAATTGCCCATCAACGAATAGACTGGATAAAGAAACTGTGGCACATATACACCCTGGAATACAATGCAGCCATAAAAAAGGACGAGTTCATGTCCTTTGCAGGGACATGGACAAAGCTGGAAACCATCATTTTCAGCTAACTGACACAAGAAGAGAAAACCAAACATCATACGTTTTCACTAATATATGGGCATTTAACAGTGAGAACACAGGGACAAAAGGAGGGGAACATCACATAATGGGGTCTGTTGGGGGGTGGGGGACTAGGGGAAGGACAGCAGAGGGTGGGGTTATTGGGGAGGTATAACATTAGGAAAAATACCTGATGTAGGTGATGGGAGGATGGAGGCAGCAAATCACCATGGCATGTGTATACCTATGTAATAATCCTGCAAGATCTGCACATGAACCCCAGAATTTAAAGTAAAATAATTTTTTTCAAATAAACATTTTTTTAAAAAAAGAAAATAAATGGTTTGAAAAGAAAAGACTATAAAAAAATTGAAAGTGGGAAATTTTAGGATGCAAGAAATTCCTCTTCAAAGGTTTAGCCTCTTATCTCCCTTTAAATTCAAGAGACGGAAAATTGTTAAGTATTAATAAAAATGTAGATTAGATAAATCACATCTATTATAACCAACAGTGGTATATTAATTACACCAGGATGCTGAATTCTAAGTTCTGAGTTCCTTTTCAAAGAACCAACACGTCAGTATGTTCAGTTTCCCTGTTTTTTGTTCTCCATTTTAAAGATTAATTCCCTCATTCTTTACATCTCCTTGCCCCTTGTTTCAGTAAACAACCTACTGCAAACCTCTATACTCACATATCTGGAGTCTCTTGTTATCCCTTGTCACCTGCTCTATTCTTAGTCATCCTTAATCACCTGCTCTGTAAATGTCCTTCCCGCAAAATCTACTCACTCCGCCACTCTGGCTCATACCCCTGCTCTCTTTAAAACAGCCAATCAGAATTAGCTTAGACTATGCCATCCAACCTTACCCAACAAGGGAACAACACAGAAATAAAGACTAGCTGCATTAGGGATAAGGACCACTTCCTTCCCTTGTCCAGTGTGCTCTCGCCATTGTTCCATCTGTGAGACACACTCTTCTATAGAAGTAAATATACCTTGCAGAGAAAACGTATGTTCCAGTGCTGTCTTTTGCAGCACGGAAAATCTGTATCTAACATCAAGTAGTTGATGTTTTCCTACATTTTGATATTTTGACACAATGTGGCAAAACAAACATAAGAGTAAAAAAATAGACTTGATAATAAAATTTAACTTTACAATTTATCAGCAAACTTAAGGAGACAGATCTGCACAAAAATTTAAGCACTAGAATTTTTTAAGCACATGACTTTGAATACAAAATTATTTGTACTAGTAATGGATTGAAAAGAAACCTAAACATTATGAAAGACTATTTAACAAGGTAGGAAAAAATTTATGATATATTGTTGAGGGAAAACAATAGGTTACAAAACAATGTACCTAAAAGTCTCACAATTTTATTAAATGTATGCATCTTGAGTAATATATAAAAGTGAAAATGACCCAAGATTACAGAAGATTTTTATTTCCTTCTCTATGTTTTCTAAGCTTTATAACACATATGTGTCCCTCTTAAAAACCTGAAAAATATTAAATATAAAAACTACAATTACTTAAAAAACCATTTTTAAAATACTGACATTATATGGACCATGAAAAAAGACTGATATCTTGAATAGAATGAGAAAACATAAGCTATTCAGAGTCACTTTTTCATTTATTATTCTATTCAGAAACATGAGGCCCTGGGGAAAAACACTAATTTTCATATTGTCAGTATGCCCCATGGATAACGTACATATACATTTCCATAATATAGAAATGGTAATAGCAATATGTAAATGGTTATTTAAAACATGCCTGTCTTTTATATTTGAGGTAGACACATGATTTCCTTTCCTGTTCTTCATACATTTATTCTTCCTTTCATTTATGTGATATCCTGGCATAAAGTACATTGGGAGTTAATGCTCAAAGGCACATTCACCCTTAGGTGTTGTAAAGAGAGGCAAAGTAGGTACCAGATTGTAGATGAGGGAGCAAACCTATGTAAAAGAGCAAAACGTGTGATTATGGTGTGCTGTTTAAAAGACTGGAGAGAAAATTTCAACTGGAGAATGGCAACCTGAACACGCTACAGAAAGGGCAATTCCATGAACTCAGCCCACTGTAAAATGCAAGACTTTAAAAGAGACAGCTACACATGGGCTAACCAACTTAACCACAGAATTAAATAAAATTAGGGTAGTATGTTATAGTTTTTAAAGGGCTTGATAAATACTGTTTTTCTCTTTCTTTATGTGAGAAAACAACTTCAAACTTTAAAGAGAAGTTTCAGCATCTCTACCGGAGGCTTCTGCAGTAAGGAGCAGTGCTAAAGATGCTTGTTAGAAAAACAAATTATAATCAATGCAAATAGCTTAATGGAGTGAGAAATAAATAGACCAAAAAGCATTTCCTCAAAAACATCTTCAGATAATTTTTAAAGGAATCAAGATTTCAGTAGAAATGTTTTCAGTTACAGAGACTGGGCAAGCTTTTAATGACAGCTGCAATATTCAATGATAATCCTAAACATGCTGTGAAGATAAACTCCTTATCCAATAAAAAAGTGGAATTCTCCCTGTGCTATAGCTTTATGATGATTTCACACTATAGTCCAACATCTATGCACAGAATTCAGTAGCTCAAATATGGATACTACTGTACTTACTAAAAATAGTGACAGTTATTACAAGGGAATATGTTTTAAACAATATTTTGGATGTTGCCTAGAGGGTATTCAGAACAATTTCCTCCTAGTTTCTGGTTTCAGGACAATTTCCTGGAGGCTTCAGTTTTTTTTTTTTTTTTTTTTTTTTTTTAGCACTTTCCAGATTCCATTTCTTTGGGCAAAGGGAGAAGTGGGAGAGAAAAATGGTACTTATTACAAGAGCAATCTTGAATGCTCAGCTACAATTGAAAAGCCTAGTATGAAACAAGACTCTATGATTGTGTCAAAGTAACGTAAGATTTATGTGTTGTTGAAGCTCTTGGTTAAGTACTAGATGCAGTATTATGATATATTTCACTCTCTTGTAAATTACATGATCTACCACACGAGCTTTCTGTCAGCACAACTTTTATTTATTGACCGCAATGTCAGAAATGTCACATGAGGCAAAAAGTCATCCACAACAAATGATGATTACCTTTTTCTAAAATGATACAAATATTAACTCTTGGTTGAACAGCGATACTATGCTGCTTCTCATTCCAGTTTTTCTTCTCTTTTTAAATAGATAACTAAGGTCAATTTCATTCTTTCTTCCTTCTGCTGCAACAACTAAGATAATTGCTTATTTCACTCACTCCACTTCCCAAGGGTTCACAAGAGGTTTCTATCTAGTTCCAATAAAGAATGTGTTAGATTGCTTTATATCCCTCATATATAGAACTACTTAACAAGCCAGAGAAGCCAGTGTACTAGCCTCTTTCTAACACTGAGAAAAGCTTGCATTTCATAAGCAAAGAGACACAGGGGTAGAGAATAGGATAGCAAAGTTCTGTAGCAACTTTTTCAAGTCATACCCTGTGTTACCTTGACATATTTGTTATTATCCTCAAATTTCATTTTCTAATTTTTGAAGAAAGATGGTTTAGCTAAACTATCTCTAAGGTCCCTGATAGTTTTATAGTCTTTTAATTTTATTGATAATCTAACTTTATTGATTATTTTAGAGTACTGATTATTTTAGACTAGATTAAGAAATATTTGTTTTATTTTAGTTACTATTACAAGAATATTTTCATTGTCATAAGACAGCTTAACCTTCTGAGCAAAGTCAAAGTACTGTATTTCTGTTATTATTTATTAGGGATAAGCAGCAAAAAAAATGAATAATTTTAGATCTTTAAATTTAGCTTTAGAGTACATTTACCTTTTGATCTGTTGATACTACAAAGAAGAAGGAAGAGAAACAATTCAAAACCTCTTTCACCTGGCTGTATTATTTCTACGTTTTTATTTGGAATATGATATTGTAATGTAACCGATCTTTTGTTATTTGAAATTTAAAAAATCAAGACCAGATAAAACTCTCCCCTTTTATTTATTCTCTTTATTTAAAGATGTGTTTTTGGTTTTTTTTTTTTCTTGTTGGTGTTTATTTTTTGGCGAGGGGAGACATCATGAGAAATAAAACAGCAGCATGAATGCTGCTGTTCAGTTGCAGAGGAGTCATCAGAATATCAGAATACAGTTAAGAGGCACAATCAGGCCTAATACCCAACATCCTGTGCATTATGCTTCTTGCCCAACTTCTGGATCTAGGTGATTCCTATTGACTATCAGTCTCTCATTCTTAGGAAACAAAACTTCCAAGAAAAAAAAAAAAAAAAAAGAGCACCTGTTCTTTAAAATATGCCTGACTTCAAATCTGCTTTATTCTTTTCAAAAGGGCTGATGAATTACCCAATACTGTATTATTTAAAACAAGATGCATATTTAGGGCTTGATCTTAATATGCTTCAAAATGTTGCTGCTGACAGGAGGCTTTGTGGGGAAATGGAACTCTCTTTGCATGACTAAGCTTCTAATTCTTCTTGCAACTCACCTGATTGATGTTGCTTCCTCTTTTGCAGCCTATAAAAGACACTGGTCTCATATTTGGAAAAATGAGTAAATAAATTCATTCATCAGCTTGTGTCGGGGGAGAAAACAAGTAGAAACCCAAGCAAACATTGAGTTTTCAGAAGTTACCGTATTTCCTTAGAGCAGAGCTCCAAAACAAAATTTGGTTTTGTTTACTCTTTCCAATCCCCTCCTTACATTCTCTCTTAAATCCACTCAAATAAAGCTGTAGTTTCCAATATTCCACCTAAACTGCTCTTTTCAAGCTTCCTATTTTTAAATTGAATGGCTAGTTCTCTATCCTCAACTTGCTTAGATCGAACCATGAGAAACTGCTGATTTTGATCAAGTTAGACCTACTATGACAGAAATTCCACATGTTCCTATCTTATTTAACCTAAAAGAAGCATTTGATTTATTGGTACCTCCCACTTTCTCAAGATATTGTCTTTACTTGGCTTCCAAAGCACCATATTCTTGTGCTTTTTCTCCTACCTCATTGCATTCCTTCTCAACCTTTTTTTTTCCCAACATAATCTCTCCAACCTCTAATCACTGCACGCCAAGACTCAAACCATGGATATATTATCATCTTTATTTGTACATTCTGCTTTGGAGTTCTCATCTGGTCTCTACCTTTAAATATCACCTTCACGCTGATAAATCCTAGTTCAGCTCTCGCCTCTAAGTTGAGATTTGTACAGACAAGTGAGAAATCTATTTGTATTGTAATATATATCTCAAATTAACATGTCAAAACTATGGTTCTGACCTTATGCCCCAACACAAGCTGCTAAACCTGCCCTTTCTTCCACCAAAGCTTCCTACGTTAGGTACTAACAATTCTCATTTGTGTAATTTTTAAGTCAAAATTTGTAGTCATCCTCCACTCCCATCATTAAACTTTTTCATTTGCACTTTAAATTCATAAATACCATTAATTTTGCCTTCCAAATATATTCATTGTGATTATGTTTTATCACCTTTCCTGCTTCTACCTTGTTCCTAGTTACTCTCTTTGTACTGAATTATAACCACCCTTTAACTGATCTCTTTCCCACAGTTTCTCCTTTTACTTTTTCTCTGCACAGCAGCCAGAATAATCCTGTTTCAGCATAAATCAGAACATGTCTTTTTCAAGGGTGTTTCCCCTCTCACTTCTTTAAAAGCCCTGAATTGCCAAAGACCTACCTGATACAGCCTCCTTTACACTTTCAGATCGCGGGTCTGTATCCACTCAGCTCCGGCCACATGTCATAAATGTATAATAGAGTCACAACCTCTGACTAAGCAACTGGTCCTCAAACTGGATTATATATCATAGTCATCTAAAGACCATTTAAAATATGTTGGTGTTAATCCAACATGCAATGTCCAAACTAACTTTAGGGCCTTTCTAGTTACGATTCTCTCTATCCCTGATAGCCCCACAGCTTGCTCCTTTATCTCCTTCAGGCTTACTCTAGTATCACCTTCTCCGTGAGGCCATCCCTACCATCCTTTTTTCTACATTGGTCATTCTACATATAAGTACATTCCATATTGCTATTGCATGCTTTATACTGCTCATAATACTGATCACACTAACACCTTCCAAGTATTTCACTTTTATTTCTGCCTATATCCTACGGTGGTAGATGGTATTAAAGCACTGCCCGTATTTCCTCAGCACTCTTTGTTCTTGCCCATACCTATGGTATCCTATTAAAACACCTGCAGTTCCTTGCCTGAAGGATTATTTTTCAACCTCACATGACCAGCAGTACCGGGAGTTGGTAGAGTTTGAGAATGAATACCCAGGCATTTTTTAGTGCGATAATACTTCTTTGTATTCTATACGATCTCCAAAATTACCCCCATGGAATCAGGTCTCAGCTTTCTGCATGATAACCTGCACCCATAACTGACTTACTTTCTCTGCCTCATTCTTCATTCTCCTGCAGGTGCTTTCAGAGACTATTTCCTAAGTAAACTACTTTACTTAAACCCTTGTCTCACAGGGAGCTTCTGGGAAAATCCTGTACAGGACACAGTCCAAGAATTCCTGTTAAACAAAAATGTGGGGTTTCTCTGTCTGTTATATTTTACTGATCTATGTCCAATAGCTAAGAAAGAACCTGGCATGTAGTCGACACTTCATACATATTTGTTGGATCAGCAAACTTCTATTATTAAACATTTCTTAACCCTAATCTGAGCACAGGGACAGCAATCATCTAATTTACAACTAACATCCTCACACTAACAGATATATGTCTTTCTTGCTTCAACTGACAGTGCTGCTGCTTCTGAAAAATGTGAAGATTTTGTAAGTAAAGTTTAGGGAAAAAGAGAAATTCATTTTTAAAACAAGAATTACTTACTACAGTAATTTCTAAATTTAGATACCTTGAATACCCTCGCTGTAGTTTATGTTTCTGATTTGTAGATCCTGGTTTTCCTGAATCTAGACTCAGCTGACTTGGAGTAGGACCCATAAATATATTTTTAATATTCTCTTGATGATTCTGATGTACAGCCTAGTTTTGGAACTACTTGCTTAGCTAGAGAATGTTACTTTAAGTTATCAAGTATTTATACAATATGATACTTCAGAAAAAAAAATACTCTCCTCAAATATCCCCAGTTGTATTTAAACAGGAATCACAAACCTCTATTTAAAAAATGCTAACATCTAAAATGTCTATGAAAGTATTTTTTCTTTATGAAATATGTATAATCTTCCTATCAAGTTGCAGTCACTTTTACTTCCTTTAGCTTAAGAAGGAGAAAGCGAAACTACTAAATAAATATATGCATAAAGAAACACTGTTCATATGCATATGTGATTTACAATATGGATCACCCACAAATACAAAAAGAGGAACACTGTTTAAAATTATTTTAAATAGTTTACATGTTGCATTTTTTAAAATTATAGATTATGAAGACTACAGGTATCAGTATGTACCTGCCAAATATAAATGAAAGAAATAATTCCAGTATGTACCTGCCAAATACAAACGAAAGAAATATAAACCAAGTATACATTTCACATATTATGTATTAACCATATATTTTTGGTTTTGCATTTTTTTAGCACTAGTGTAATTGCCACATTAAGTTAATTTACTTGCCTCTTACTGGAATGGAACAAAACAAAACAAAAAAAGGTAAGCAAGATAACTTTGTCTTCTCTCAAATTCTCCAGTGTAATTATCCCGACTCCCAAACAAAGGAAAGTGGATTAGAGAACCATCTGTAATTGGTAGCAAATTAATGCGCCTATACAGGCAACAAAGACATTACTCCTTTTGGGTCACCTCTTTGCCAAATTAAAAAAAGAAAACAAAAACCAAAAAAATATGTAAAAGTACAGACTAGGCTGCCCAGTAGTGACCCTAAGGAAGGATGTGTTTTGAATCCTAATTATAAAAATATCATCAATACACTCACTGATCTAGGGATTTTCTGTAATGAGGCATTTAGGTCATTCTCTTGCATCAGAGGGCAGTTGTTTTCCAGGAGAAGAAAAGTTTCAGGTTTTCCTAAGAGTGCATTTCTTAGTCAATAGAGTGTGAATCTGTGTGTATGTATATATATATATATATATATATACATACACACATAAAAAATATATATATATATACATACACACATATATATATATATATACATACACACATATATATATATATATATATATATATACATACACACATAAAAGATGTAAGATACTTCTGATACACACATATACACATACACATACAAACACACACACACCTTCAGAAAACTCTTAAGTCATCTTAATTCATTTTGTTTTCTCGTGTAGTGAAACTTTGCTAGCAGGGCAGGTAAGAACATATGATGAAAATGGTTCATCTCACAGTTCTATGATATAAAATAATGCTTCTGGAAATGTAACTTCCTTTGTCATCTCTATAATCAAGCATAATGCAAAGAATACAAGACAGAAGAAGGTATTTTGGGTTAGGTTGCCTGCTTTGGGTATGAACTACATGACTTTAGTTACTTATCTTATATGTCATTCATTCCTTCTTGAAATAAGGGACAGATATTTGCAGGGACTGTGTTAGATAACATATATAATGTATAATATATATAATAGACATTATAATGTATAATATATATAATAGATCTTATAATGTATATAAGATCTATTATATATTCATGTATATTATAAAATATATACATTATATATATTTTATATACTATATATATATTATATATACATATATGAAAAGACATGGTCTCCAGATTTGGAGAGTTTTTAATCAGAAAATTACCCAAATAAAAAATTACAATAGCAAAATTATGCAGTCACATTAAAAATGTATTATTAAGGATTCCCTCAGTAGGAAGAGATGCAAGTCCAACTCAAAGTAGCTTAAACAATAAAGACAATTACTTGTTCCTAAATAACTTAAAAGTCTAATATAGATCAATGGCTGGATTTAGATGAATAAATGTCATAAAGACAGTTTAACTCTCTTCACTTCTCAGTTTTCTCTTCTTCTTTGATAGATCCTTAAGTACACTGAGGTAAGATTGCTGTTTTCAGTTTCAAGTCTGTAAACTACCTCAAAAAATACAGACAGAAATCTACTCTTCTCTGCAGGTTAAAAAATTATCTCCATAACTGAGTTTCATTTGGTTTGTTTGGTTGGTGCATCACAGCTCAAACTAATCACTGATGTAAGAGAGAGGTAATGTTCTAATTTGCCATTCTGCTTTTCCTTTCCGCTATCGAACATGGAGAAGGGTAGACTCATGAAAAACTGGTGCTGTTTCCAGAGGAGAGAAAATGACACTCAGGCAGGAAAAAATACATAAAAGAGATGTCTACCTACATATGAGTTTGAACAAATTGTAGTGGAAGCAAAATGGAGGAAGCACCCAAGATGTATTTGGGCAGAAGAGAAGAGTAACAGTTGAAATGAGGCAATCTGTGAATACAAAGATGCAGTGCTCGTCCCTCTCACGGTACTAAAATCAGTTTAAAGCTGGGTATAGGTGTCAGTGGCAGTGCCTCACGCCTGTAATCCCAGCGCGCTAGGAGGCTGAGGCGGGTGGACTGTTTGAGGTCCGGAGTTTGAGACCAGCCTGGTCAACATGGTAAAACCCCATATCTACTAAAATACAAAAATTAGCCTGTATGGTGGCGCATGCCTGTAATCCGTGCTACTCTGGAGGATGGGGTGGGAGGATCACTTGAGCCCAGTAGATTGCAGTGAGCTGAGATTGCACCGCTGTACTCTAGCCTGGGTGACATAGTGAGACCCAATCCCCACATTACCTCCCACAAAAAAATAGCTGGGGATAGCTTTTCCCTAATTGTTTTTCGCAAACCCTCAAAACATACAAAATTCATCACATTTCCTGCCAACTCTTACTCTGAAATGCAGTCCTTCAATCATAATCTATTCTCCCATCACCTAGTGAAAGCTTAGGTCAGGTTGTTATCACTTATTTCTTAAACCAGTGGCATCACACTTAACAATATATTTGCCATATTTTCTGATGGCCTGGTATCTTTGAGTCACTCTTATGTTTGGGGAATAACCTGTTTTTATCGGTCTCTCCTTAAAAAAGAAGTCAGAAACTCACTCAACTTCCTTCATACTACAAGTAGGCATGTGATAAAGGTCTGGCCAATCATACACATCCTCAAAACAGGAGATGATGCATGTGAAAACTCAAGTGCTATGAGGACCATATTTTCTGTGAAATGAGAGTGTAAGTATCTGAATACTTGGAGGATCACTGGTGGAGGTTCAGGAAAGCAGTATGCACTACGAAGAGAGAACTGCCATATCTCTGCAAGCACATATAGTACTAGGTCTTCTCTTGGGAAGCCCTGTAATGTGATTTGGCTGGTATTACTGGCTGTATAGACTTCATGAATGATCCTTTCATCATATCAAGAATTCTATGACTTCAATAATATCCTTGAGCCAATCAGAACTTATTTTCTTAAACTAGCTAGAATAATCGATTGATTGATTGATTTTGCCACAAGGCACACCCTTGGCTGATTCATTAAGTGCAGACTGTCACAAACAATAGACTGCCAAGGTAATGGAAACCTTAGATGGAGACTGGCAAAGCTGGAGTTAAAGACAGTGAGAGTGCAGCTGTTAGTAAGGGATGAGACTTTTTGAGTCCATAGCAGACATAGTGAAAAAGTTCATTAAAACATTATCTGTTTACTGCCGTAGCCAAGAGGAGGCTAAGAAGACATGACTACTAAATGTAATGCAGTATATTGAATGGGAGCCTGGGATAGATAAAAATGAAGAGAATCTGAATAAAGCTTGAACTTTTAGTTACAACAACGAACTTTTCTACTATGAAACATCAATAATAGTGGAAACGTAGTGTGGATTATATGGGTACTTTCTGTATTAGTTCCAAAACGGTTTTGAAAAAAAAGAAAATCATTGAAAAGAAATAGTTCATTCTAAAACAAACTCTATCTAAATAAGTCTATAAGAGCTCTTTAATAAGTGACTAAGAAAAAATACATTACGTGTTGTCATTCAGAAAGAATACTGGAGTTGAATATTGGCTGTGAGTGCAATAAATTTACATAGAACAAAATTACATAGAATAAAGGAAATGGGGAATTCTAGCAATATATAATAAGCTGTATGGCTCTAATTATTTTGAAAAGCTTAAACAAAAAATTTAGGAAAATACTAAGCAATTTTTTTGGCTAATGTAACAACTAGAGAATAAGAAACATTTAAAATTATGACTGAAAAAAAAAGTTTTACTTTGTAGCCACATGACTAAGGGAGCAAAAATTATGACTGAAACTTGCAGATTTCCAAATCACCTCAAATCTGACAAAAACAAGCAATGGGGAAACGATTCCCTGTTTAATAAATGGTGCTGGAAAACTGGCTAGCTATGTGCAGAAAACAGAAACTGGACCCCTTCCTGACATCTTACACTAAAATTAACTCCAGAAGGATTAAAGATTGAAACATAAGACCTAATACCATAATAACCCTAGAAGAAAACCTAGGCAAAACCATTCAGGACATAGGCATAGGCAAGGACTTCATGACTAAAACACCAAAAGCATTGTCAACAAAAGCCAAAATAGACAAATGGGATCTAATTAAACTCCAGAGCTTCTGTACAGCAAAAGAAACAATCATTAGAGTGAACCAGCAACCAACGGAATGGGAAAAAATTTCTGAAATCTACCAATCTGACAAAGCGCTAATATCCAGAATCTACTAAGAATTAAAACAGATTTACAAGAAAAAAATCAAACAAGCCCATTCAAAAGTAGGTGAAGGATATGAACAGACACTTTACAAAAGAAGACATATATGAGGCCAGCAAACATATGAAAAAATGCTCATCATCACTGGTCATTAGACAAATGCAAATCAAAACTACATTGAGATACCATCTTATGCCATTTGGAATGGCGATCAGTAAAAAATCTGGAGACAACAGATGCTGGAGAGGATGTGGAGAAATAGGAATGCTTTTATACTTTTGGTGGGAATGTAAATTAGTTCAACCGTTGTGGAAGACAGTGTGGCTATTCCTTAAGGATCTAGAAATAGAAATTCCATTTGATCCAGCAATCCCATTACTGGGTATATATTCAAAGGATTATAAATCATTCTATTATAAGGACACATGCACAAGAATGTTCATTGCAGCACTGTTTACAACAGCAAAGACTTGGAACCAACCCAAACGCCCATCAATGATTGACTGGACAGAGAAAATGTGGCACATATACACCATGGAATACTATGCAGCCATAAAAAACAATGAGTTTGTGTCTTTTGTAGAGACATGGATGAACCTGGAAACTATCATTCTCAGCAAACTGACACAAGAAGAGAAAATCAGACACTGCATGTTCTCACTCATAGGCAGGTGTTGAACAATGAGAACACATGGACACAAGGAGGGGAGCATCGCACACTGAGGTCTGTTGGGGGGACTAAGGGAGGGATAGCAAGGGGTAGGGAGTTGAGGAGGGATAACATGGGGAGAAATGACAGATACAGGTGATGGGGATGGAGGCAGCAAACCACATTGCCACGTATGTACCTATGCAACAATCCTGCATGTTCTTCATATGTACCCCAGAATCTAAAATGCAATAATATATATATATACACACCTATATATATATACACACACATATATATATACCTATATATGTATATACACACATATGTATACCTATATATGTATATACACACATATATATACCTATATGTATATACACACACACATATATATATATATGTATATATATTCATATATATATAAAGAAGTATGACCATTTTATATGCCTGCATTTAAAATTATTAGGCTCACACAGACCCCAAGTCCTGATGGAATGTAACGTGTCCCAACTGGTCCCAAATATTTTCCCCAAGTTCACCTCAAAACATCACTCCTTCCCTTATCTCTAGTACCATGAGATGAGTTTATGGCTTCAATATGACTTTTGAAATGATATATTTATTTACTTAAGAAACCTCACTTACCAGAAGTAATTTTCTGGGAAATGTATATTCATTCTTCCAGACCCATATCCAGTATCACCTTACTTTATAAACCCAAAGAAAATTAAGTCCTGCCTCTTCTGTGTTTCCACAGTGTCCTCTTTCTCTATTTATGATATTTATTACATCCTATCACAGTTGCATCTTTATATATATACATATATGGACATACACACACACACACACACACACACATATATCATCTTTGAAAAATTGAACATCTATTTTTCCAGTTCAAAGACCATGATGTATTTCCAGTGCTAGTCACAGAGTAAGTACTGAGTGAGTGTTGAATGAATGAATAGTATGGTCCAACTATAATTAAATATACCAAACTTCTCTCAAATATGTAATGAAGCCTTGGAGAGTACTTGCCTTCTAACTTACAGCTTTCCTGATTTTCTATAGGTCTTTGTAAGCATATTCTCTTTATCACTAATAAAATAATAGCATAAAGCCCCTCAAATCCTTACCATTGTGTTCTTACCATCCCATAATGGTAAGAACAACACTTACCATCCCATAATGGTAAGAACAATACTTACCATTCCTCTATTGGTCATGTAATGGAAAAAAAATTCTAAAGATTTTTAGGAAATAACTTCTTGAGTTCAACCTGGTGTTTTTCCTAGTAATTCAACTATTTCTATAGATAGCTACATCGTGGTATTTAAGAGAAACACATAGCATATAAGATTTTTAAAACATCTAAGTCAATGGCAAAACATCATAAAATTAAAATTTGTTTTTAAAACAGACGTATATCTTGGGAAAAATACATTTGCTATTTATTTGTGAAATATTGGATAAAATAAAAATTTTATAAAATAAATTTGGGAACGTGTATCAGCACATAAAGATATAACAATTCACTGAGTTACAAACAATGAAAAATGGAGATTTATCATTTGCAATTGAGCAAATCATTTAGTTATGCCATGAATGCATGGTTTCCATTCTCATCCTGCAAAGAAATGAAAATATAAATTCAGGAATTTATTATATATGCCTAACTTTCTTACTTCATGGTACTTTTTTGTTTTTGCTGATACTATTTTTAGCCACAAAATTAAATTTTTGCAAAGATGGAATTTGATTAGTTCTATTTGACAGTTAATTAGGTGAGCAAATACAGTATGTAAGGTTAACCATTTGCAAAAGAGAAAAGTTATGAAAACTGATGCATCTATCTGGGCAGCAGAAACCTAACTGGAGGGGCCATAGACATTTATGATTCATTTTAAAGCAGTGGTTTGCAAATTTTGTGTTCCATGAACTACTTATAGACTTTTCTTTAGGAAAGATAAATATAAGAGTCTAATAAATTGAGATACAAATAATCACCTTTATTATTGATAACACTGATAATACTAGAAAATGTGACTTTGATTTTTGCCTAAGTTGAGTTGACAACACTTTATGCGTAAGATAGACTTACTCATTCAACTAGAAGGAGTATAAATCACAAGTCTCCCCATTTGAGAAATGCTACCTTTGAAGTCACAGTGAAAGGAAATTGTGTGCAATATGTTTCTTGAGGATAAAGTGGTTCCTCAAACAGAGATGAAGTGGCATGCTCAGTTTCTTCTTTCAAAACCCTAAAGAAGTTTCTCCTTCTTACCTGGAGTGGAAAAAGTGAAGAGGTTGAGCGATCAGAGAGGTGGTGTTCTAGGGAAGTTCTATTCACACAGAAGCCAGAGAACTGGAAGGCACGTATTCCACCACACTAACCTTTATTTTTTTTTTTGTATTTCTAAACATCTTGAGAAAACCACAACAACCTACTATTCATATGACTTCATGATTATTGGAGGAGGAGACCTAGCATCTGGTTCCTGAATTGCCTTCTCAGTCCTTCCCAGGATCTGCAGATCTACCTCTTGCTTCACTTGGCCATGTACCCTAATGCTAGCATCTGCCACTCACATCTGAGTGTCTCCATTTCCCCAACCTACCTCAAATCACCTGAATTCCTCCAGATTGCAGTCTAATCTAGAAGGTTTTGAATAATCTGTGATGAAACATTAGTTTTTGAAAATTATATTTTGTACATGATTTTGTGAAATGCAATGGAAATTAATGACCAGAAAAATGGTATTCAAATATCACATCAAATTCAAAATGCTATACTGTTTTTAAACACGTATTTTCTGCTTTGGCCATTCACTGCTTGCATTCCAGTATGGATTATCTCACCTTATTTTAACAAGTACTGGTCTAAGCCATGCATATTTATCCAGCATTTGGCTCAGTCGCTCACCTTCCAGCAACTGCAATAATGGCACAACATTGTTTTAGCAGCCCTAGAGCAGTTATGATCCTTGGCACTCAGAATGTCTTCGATGATTAGAACATAAAGAAGTTAAGCAAATGAGTTGAGCAAATGTGTGTGTGTGTGTGTGTGTGTGTGTGTGTGTGTGTGTGTGTGTTTGCCTGGCAGGGGGCGGGTATTATTCTTTCTCTCTGCTTTGACTCTCTCTCAAATATTTCTAATCTTCCTAGCAGATTATGACTTACGATGACTTTTAATGCTTTCATAGATGATGTACTAGCCCTATTCTCTGAAGTTTCCTCTTATCGAATTATATTTTTAAAAGTATTCTACATAAAGTGCTTTATACTTGAGTGCCTAATGCTGTATCCATTATTGCAGCATCATACAGAATACATTCTCTACCCTAAAAATAACTCTGGACTCTGCCTGTTAATTCCACCTTCCTTCTTAGCTTCTGGCAACCACTGTTGTTTTTACAATGGTTATGTAGCTGCAATCATATAGTTTGTAACCCTTTTTAAGATGGGCTTCTTTCACTTAGTAATATGCACTTAAGTTTCTTACATGTTCTTTCATGGCTTGATAGCTCATTTTGTTAGCATTCAAAATATTACATTGCCTGGATGTATCACAGTTTATCTATCCATTCACCTACAGATGGACATCTAGATTACTTCCAAGCTTAAGAAATTATGAATAAAGCTACTATTAACATCCATATGTAGGTGTTTTTTTTTTTCACGTGTGGACATACATTTTTAACTCCTTTGGGTTGATACTAAAAGGTACAATTGCTGGGTCATATGGTAAGAGCATGTTTGGTTTTACAAGAAATTGCAAAGCTGTGTTCCAAAGTGACTATAGCATCCTGAGTTTGAGTTGCTCCACATTCTTGCCAGCATTTTATGTGGTCAGTGTTTTGGATTTCAGTCATTCTAATAGGAATAGTGGTATGTCATTGTTGTCTTAATTTGCATTTCAATAATGATATAGGATATAGGATTTTTTCTTTTCCCATTCTATATCTTCTTTGATAAGGTGTCTGTTGAAGTATTTTGTCTCATTTTAAAATTGTGTCATTTGTTCTCTTAAGTTCTCTAGGCAGTGTGGATAGTCGTCACTGTCAGATATGATCGTGGCTTGTCATTTCATTCTCTTGACAGTGTCTTTTGCAGAAAGTGTAAGTTAAATGAAGTCCAGTTTATCAATCATTTCTTTTCTTCACTGTGCCTTAGTGTTATATTTAAAAAGTCATCACCAAACTTAAGGTCATCTAAATTTTCCTCTATATCACTTTCTAGTAATTTCATATTTGTGTGGTTTACATTTAGGTTTATGATTCATTTTAAGTTAATTTTGGTGAGGTATATAAAGACTGTGTCTAGATTCTTTTTGCACCATATATTGCAATGACTATTTCTTAGTTCAGTTTCCTTTGCTTCATTGACCAATATTAGTTGACTATACTTAGGTGCCTCATTTCTGCTTTCTCTACTGTTTCATTGATCTGTTTGTCTATACATTCAGCAGTTTTACCCCAACTTAATCACAGTATCATTACAATAATTCTTGAAGTCAGATAATGCCAGTCCACAAACTTTGTTCTTCTAATTATTAATTTGCACAAAATGTCAGTTTCCATATTTTCATTTTCCACTTATGTGTGTTTTTAGTTAACAGTGAGTTTCTACGGATATAGTTGGATCTTGTTTTTAAAAAATATATTCTGCCAATGTATTTTTTAAACTGTGGAATTATTCCATTTATATTTAAATAGTTATGGATAGGGATATTTGATATTTTTAATTAGGGTTTGTATATCTCGTAGCTTTTTTGTCTTTTATTTTCACCTTTATTGACTTTTTTGTGTTGATTTATTGTAGGGACATGTTTGGATTCATTTCTTTTTTCCTCTTGTATGCATTCTACAAATATTTCTTTGTCTTTGCCATGAGGATTGCATTAGTTCATTCTCTTACTGTTATTGAAAAATACCTGAGAGTGGGTAATTTATAAAGAAAAGAGTTTTAATTGGTTCACAGTTATTCAGGCTGTACAGGAAGCATGACTGTACAGGAAACTTTCAATCATAAAGGAAAGAGAAGCAGGCACATCTTAGATGTACAGAGCAGGAGGAACAGAATAAGGTGGGTAGTGCTATACACTTTTAAACAACCAGGTCTTGTGAGAACCCACTCACTATCGAGAGAACAGCTAAGGGGAAAACTGCCCCCATTACCTAGTTACCTCCCACCAGACCCCTCCTCCAATATTGTGGATTACAATTCCATATGAGATTTGGTCAAGGACACAAATCCAAACCATATCATTCCTCCCCAGCGCCTCCCAAATCTCACGTCCTTCTCACTTTGCAAAATACATTCACCGCTTCTCAACAGTCCCCCAGGTCTTAAAATATTTCAGCAATAACTTAAAAATCCACAGTCTAAAGGCTCATCTGAGACAAGGCAAGTCCTTTCTGTCTAGCTTGTAAAATCAAAAACAAGTTAGCTACTTCCAACATACAATGAAAGCAGAGGCATTGGGTAAATACACCTCTTCCAAAGAAGCGAAATCATCCCAAAGAGAGGGGGTGTAGTCCCTATGCAATTTTGAAACCCAGCAGGATAGTCACAAATATTAAAGTTCAAATAGTATCTCCTTTGATTCCATGTCTCACATCCAGGCAATACTGATGCAAGGAGTGGGCTCTGAAAGCCTTGCTCAGATTCATTCCTGTGGCTCTGCAGGGTACAGCCATTGTTGCTGCTTTCACAGGCTGGCGTTTAGAGCCTGTGGCTTTTCCAGGCACACAGCGCAAGTTGTCAGTGGATCTATCATTCTGGGGTCTGGAGGATAGTGGATTTTTCTCTCAAAACTCCAATAGAAAGTGCCCCAGTGGGGACTCTGTGTGGGGAATACAACCCCATATTTCCCCTCTCCACTGCCCTGGTACAGGTTCTCCATGAGGGCTCCACTACTGCAGCAGACTTCTATCTGGACATTCAGACTTTTCCATACATGCTCTGAATCTAGGCAGAGGATCCAAAGCCTCAACTCTTACCTTCTGCACACCTGTAGGCTTAACCCCACAGGGGAGATGTCAAGGCTTACAGCCTCAACTCTCTAGAGCAATGACTTGAGACGTATCTGGAACCTTTTTAGCCACAGCTAGAGGTGGAACCTTTGGGATGCAGGGGCAGTGTCCCTGGGTTGCATAGAGCAGCAGGGACCTGGGCCCTGCCCATGAAACCATTCTTCCCTCCCTAGGCCTCTGGGTCTGTGATGGGAGGGTCTGCCACGAAAGTCTCTAAAATGCCATTGAGGAATTTTCCCTATTGCATTGGCTGTTAACTTTTAGCTTCTCTTTACTTCTGCAAATTTCTGCAGCAGGCTTGAATTCTCCCTAAAAAGTGGGTTTTTTCTTCTTCACCACATTATCAGGCTGCAGATTTTCCAAACTTTATGTTCGGCTTCCCTCTTAAATACAAGTTCCATTTTCAGATCATCTCTATACTCATGCACATGTTAACCAGCTATAAGAAGCACCCAGGTTAACCTTTGAACCCTTGGCCACTTGGAAATTTCTTCCACCAGATATCCTCAACCACCATTGTCAAGTTCAAAGTTCCAAATAAGTTCCTCACATCCATCTGAAACCTCATCAGTCTGAATGAAAAATTGTTAAACCAGCAAGAGAAAAATGACTCATCACATACAAAAACCCTCAAAAAGATTATCAGTAATTTCTTAGCTGAAAACCTGCAAGTCAGAAAGGAGTGGAATTATATATTTAAAGTTCTTAAGCAAAGCAAAGCAGAAGAAACAATAAAAATCCCCTGTAAATTAATGTATTTTTTTTTTTTTACATACAGGAAAGAGGTTTAATTGACTCACAGTTCCTCATGGCTGGGGAGGCCTCAGGAAACTTACAATCATGGTGGAAGGGGAAGCAGGCATGTCTTACACAGTGAAAGGCAAGAGAGAGTGAGAGAGCAGGGAAAACTACCTTATAAAACCATCAGATCTGGTGAGAACTCACTCACTATCACAAGAACAGTATGGGGAAACCACCCCATGATCCAATCACCTCCCTCCCTCGACACATGGGGATTACAATTCAAGATGAGATGTGGGTGGGGTCACACAGCAAAACCATATCAGGTCTGTTAACTTAGACATGGGCTGCCCCACATGGTAGCCACCAGCCACATGTGGATCAAGAGCACTTGCAGTGTGGCTAGGCTAACTTGAGATGTGCTATCAGTAATAAACACACTGAAGTTTCCAGACTTCCTATAAAAAATTAAAATATCTCATTATTAATGTGTTTAAATTTAATCTGTGTTGAAGTATTTTGAATATATTGTGTTGCACATTTTATTAAAATAATGCCATGTGTTTCTTTTTTACCTTTTTGTGTAGCTGTGAAAAAATTCTAATTTCATATGTGGTTGACATTAATTTTCAGCAGGACAGCTCTGACTTTGGCCTTGACATCTCTACCATCCCCCTATGGGTAATGGCTCCCAGTCTCTGCCAGGTGAGTGAGTAAAGACCTGAATCAGTTGTGACAGCCTTGCCCTCTACCCCGAGAGCTCAAGGGGACAGACGGCTCAAGGTGACAGGCCCCTAGGGCCAAGAAGTTAACTTAACATTTAAGGAGCAGCTTCCAGATATACTTGGTTTATGGTCCTGGAAGCTGTTTTCTCAGTGCTCAGAGCCAGAGGGGAGCAAGGGGCAGGGCAGCATCTGGTTAAAAACTAGAAAAATCCACATGAGGCTCTTACAAACTTGGTCTCCGAAGGAATTTTGAATAATGAACAAGGGAAATAAAAACTCAATTTTCAAAAATAAAAAAAGAGAGAGACAAATTAAACTAAATCGAAAAAAAATAACTTCTTGGGGCCGTCAAACACCAGAAGTGAATTTGCGAAAACATATTATTCTCCTTTCAGGGGTTTACCAGATAGATTGATTTGGTGATAAGGGGCTCCGAAAGCTATTTTCTCAGCTTCAGCAGAAGTTAACCACCTCAGAATGCCTCAGTATTTAGCTCTGCAGCTGACAGCAACCATGTCGGGGAAAAGCAAGATAAATGAATGAACATACTGGATCAGAGCCCCTAGCAATCTGTACAGCTCTGTCCCCCGTGGCCACGATTAACATCGAGGCCAGTTTAGAAGTCTCACATTGTTATTCCAGGAACAGGATGGCAGCCAAAGTTCAGTGACATGGAACCTGTTGTCAACAGCCCTACAAATGGCCAGGAAACTTTTAATTGGTTTTTTTAGCCAGGCAGACAAAGCGGGAAATGGGGAGTGGGGATGGTGGGTGAAGAGGCTTTTTTTCTAATGTTTGGCTGTAAGCAACTTAGAGCCTCCAGGCCCCAACCCCCAAAACATACACACAGTTTTCACTCGTTTTTGCTCTGGGTGCAAAGCAAAGCAAAATCGTTTATTTACGTTTCTCACCGTGAGACTGAGCCAATGACACACTTGTAAACATTTGTTCTTGCAGGGAAAAAGAGAAACCTAATTTCTTGTGTGACACTTGTACAACCCCACCGTGTTTGGATATTTTTGAGACAAGCAATAAAGGCTCTGTCTTCAAAGACTGGTTTGTTCCTGCTGTTTCTGAAAATAAAGGTGCTCTCAAAAACATATCTAGAAAATGCTCCCAAATTCCAGGTGGTGCTTCCATTCTCTCTTCTCTTCCCCTGCTCAGCTTCCCTGAGTAAATTACTAATTTCCCATCACATCCCAAACCACAGACATATAATATTGCTGTTCCAGCCACCAGGGAGAGGGAAATGCCTTTTATTAAAAGCTGATAAATAGGAGTTACAGACTGGAAGGTCTTGATGGGATTCAAAAGTCAGAGTGTTTTCCTAGCCCGGTCATCCTGTCGGCCCAGGAAGGTTGTCATTCTGACCTCTGTCTGACCTCAAGAATATATCATAGCAAAATTAACTCAGCTCCATCCTCCATCAATCAACAAAGTCATATGGAGTGACAACTGTGTGCCATACTCCTGGAAGAAGACACTGAACAAGCCAGCCAACCTCCTGTGGTGGGGTGGGCTGTGCAAGGTGTGCAGGCTGGGGCCTCAGGGGTAGAACTTGGACACCAAGAGCTCCCAGCTCAGGCTGGGTCAAGGAGTGCTGAGGTTTTTACAATATACGTGATGCTGGTAGACAACACACACACACACACACACACAGACACACACACACTCTCCTCCATCAGCCCTTTGGTGGCTCTACTCTCTTGTTTGGAATGAAACTACACTCAGTCATAAATTTGAGCAACAGTAAAATGCAGGGGTCATGTGTATAGTGTTCAGAGCCAGACAGGCCTAGGATCAAATGCTAGCTCCTGAGAATATTGACCATATGACCTCAAGTCATTTGTTAACCTCTCTGAGCTCAACTGTCCTCACCTACAAAATGAAAATAATACCTGTGATTATTGCTATGCTACAGTGCTGCCCAACAGGAACAGACTGAAAGCCACCAATATAAACCATATATGTAATTTTAAATTTTCTAGTAACAACATTTTAGAAAGTAAAAATAAAACAGGTGAAATTAAATTACATTTGTAACTAACTAAATAGATCCAGAATGCAGCCTTTCAAGTCTTTGAAATCTAATGTCTATTTTATACTGAAAGTGGATCTCAATTCAGATTCACCAGTAGTCACAAGTGATTAGTGGCTACCATATTGGATAGCTCAGGTCTGGGGCTTAAATGAGATAAGTCAGCACAAGCTCAGATGCATAGAGAATGTTCAGCAAATGCTAGTCACTATGACTGTTACTAACACAACTGCTTAGGGAAATGTGGATGAGGAAATCAGAACTTTCTTCCACCATGGCTACACTGAGTTAAAGCTTGTTCATTCACAAGTCAGCCAGCAAGGGCTCATGTGGCATATCTAATGTGCTTTGCACCTGGCTAGGTCTTATAGGATGAAATATAACCATAACCAATAAATCCATCATTCCTGCCTCCAAGAAACTTGCAGATTAGCCGATGATAGGAGTTAAACTATCACAGAAATGTGATTTAAGATTAAAAAAAAATAAAGCTAGACAGGGAAAGGGACTAATTTAAGGAAGCAAAAAAGGGCCAGGGCCAATGATCTTCATGTATGAAATAATCAGTTCATTAAGTGCTTGTTCAAAGGCTTAGGGCTGTGAGTCAGAAAGAATAAAGTCGGATAGGGCTGTAAGACTCTGGAAAATTTCATCCCTGAGGCATGAGGAGAAGGGCAAGCCATGCTGGGAAAAGTCACTTATGTTGAGAGCACATGGATTCTCCTTTCATCAAAACTCACCTATCCCAGCCTCATACTGGGGCATGTCCTTGGCAATGTATGGTGAAGGACCAATGACTTCAGCAACTATCCCAAATATAAGAACATATATTTTCCCTTTCCACAAACATGACAGCCTATTAATTAGCCCCAAATCTCACCATGTTAATGAGAATCCTGTCCCTGTTACAGATGTGTGGGTAATATGTCTGGGGTGAGGGAGAGGCTATAATCCTGTCCCATGGTCTGCTACTCCGAGAGGCCCAGGTAGGTCAGCAGGCAGGCATCTTGCTCCATACCTGGAAGTTTAAGCACCACCTTCAATGGGGGTCAATGCTCTCTTGAATTCCTGTAAGTTCTGAAGAGCAACCAACTACAAAGACCAGGTAAATGTGAATAGCGATAGCCAGCACAAGAAGAGAGTGTAGACCATTTGTGATGCTACCTGGTAAGGGTGTATTCTGCCAACGAGCAAGTCCTTATATGTACACAGCATTTTGTAAATTGCAAAGGAGTTTGTTTGAGCCTCACAAACAATTTGTTTGACAACAGCACAGGTAATATGAGGACCTTTTTAACTCCCATGTCTTCTGGCTCTGACTTCCAGTCCAGTAGCCATGAGTCAAACACAGACAAGATTTTTTTTTTTTTGAGTCAGATTTGGGACACCAGATCTGAAGTTTTATACAAAGCCCTACAAAGTATACATGTGAAATTATATTGAATTATACATATAATAAGCTTTATTGAAGAGTGGGAATGACCTAAAATCAGGATCTTCCTATAATAGCCAGGCAGTAAGACCAGTTCAGGATGCCACAGGGTAGTAAATAACCATCTGCCTGACTCATCAGCCCGGAAAGTAGCACTGACTAACAGTCAGGTGACCTCATAACTACAGATAGATGAAGATGTTAAAAGGTGATTCTCCTGAGCCAAGGTCAAGGTAACCATTGCCAGAAGCTTAGACAGACCCAAATTCTTAGGGAGAGGTCTTCAAAAGGCCCCTGCTGACAGATCTGCAGGCCTACCCTGCCCTCCCTCCTCTTCCCTTCTCTCTCTATTTGTCAATTAAAGGGAAGAGACTAAGTCAGGAATAAAGCCCTCAGATCAGTGAGGTCTCCTTTTGAGGTCAACAGATTAAACAGAAAAACCAGAGGAGCCCTAAGCAGAAGTGCTGTCCAGTCCCACCTCCTCTCATTGGAGAGTGCATAGTGTCCTCAAGAGCTCAGCAGCAAGGTGCAGGCTAGACTCCAGATGATGATAACCAAGGGCTCCTGAGAGATCCCTGCTCAGAAGCCAAATCACTTTTCCAAGAAATGTTGTGCTCTAAGCAAGAGCAGACTCCTGAGTGACTGGATGTATGGCTGCTCTGGCCCAGGCTGAGTGACTTGAGCTGCCTGGCATATCTACCATGTCTACCCTGCAGCTCCTAAACAACACATTGCACAATACCAACAAATGGATTTCCTAAAATGCCTTTGTTTTGCAACTATAAAGTTCAAATTTTTCCTATGCTCTACCATAAAAGTTCTTTTAAATACTAGAATTCCTTTTTCAAAAAACTTCCTGTAGAATCCCAAGAGATGACGAACTTGTAACTTGAATCTCCAGCCTTGCGCTCAGTTCCCTTACAACATTCTCTCATGGGCTGACCCTCTCCTAGCCACAGGGGCTTGGATCCTATCTAATGGGCTAGGTGGGTGATAGATGCCATGATGCCTCTATCATCTACAAGATCAGCCCTGGCCTGCTCTCTTGTGTCCTGGAGCTATTGTAACAAACATCACAAACTGAATAATTTAAAGAGAAATGTGTTGAAGCCAGGAGCCTGAAGTATCAGCAGAGCGATGCCTCCTCTGGAGGCTCTTGGACAGTATCTGTCCTAGTTTCTGGTAGTTCCTTGGCTTGTGGCAACAAAACTGTAATCACCAAATATAACTGTAATCTCCACCTGTGTGTATGTCTTATTTCTGTCTCCACATTTCCCCTTTTCAGGAAGAAGCCAATCATATGGGAATAGAACCTACCCTAACAATGTCATCTTAACTTGATTACCTCTGTCAGAGGTGTTTAAACCAGAGCAACTCCATCTTGAATAGGGGCTGGGTAAAATAAGGCTAAGACCTGCTGGGCTGCATTCTAAGAAAGTTAAGGGATCCTAAGTCACAGGATGAGATAGGAGGTCAGCACAAGATAAAGGTCATGAAGACCTTGCTGACAAGATGGGTTGCAGTAAAGAATCCAGCCAAAACCCACCAAGAACAAGATGGCAATGAGAGTGACCTCTGTTCATCCTCACTGCTATACTCTTGCCAGTGCCACGACAGTTTACAAATACCATGGTGTTGTACTGGAGCGAGGACAGAAAGTCAACACCAAGACAAAAGTAGGCCAAATTGCAGGGTCTTTATTGCCAGCAGCCACGGAGGACTCGTGTCTCTCCAACTTGTGGCCCAGAAAGGAGGGTGTCAAGACCTTTTATGCCCGTAAACCACCTTGGGCTTGGGGGTGAGGGGCGGGGAGTGGGGGTGAGGGGCTTCAGACATTCCGAGGGCCAGTGGACTTTGGACATTCCGTAAATCACCTCTTGGGTGGAGATGAGAGTGAGGGGCTTCGGAGATTCCGATTGTTACTAAAGTGGTTCACAGAAGTCAAGATAAGTGTTAGTTTACACATTGTCTGGGTAGGGTGGAAATTACAGACCTTAGTCACTTATTACAAGTCGCAGGGGCCAAGATGGTGTGGGTTTGGACTGCTTGCCTGTCACATTAGGGTTACAGAGAGCAGTTTCAGCAGAAAGCCAAGGTATGGTTAAGGTATGCAGTTTTATGGGGCTTTTACCATGTCACAATGGCAACATCAGGAAGTTATCCTATATAGTCTAAAAAGGGGAGGCATAAATAACCCATGCTAAACAATAATCCCTTGTTTAGCATATAATCAAAAAATAACCATAAATACAGGCAACCAGCTGTCCTTGGGGCTGCTCTGTCTATGGAGTAGCCATTCTTTATCTCTTTACTTTCTTAATAAACTTGCCTTCACTTTACTGTGTGGATTTGCCTTGAATTCTTTCTTGCGCAAAATCCAACAACCCTCTCTTGAGGTCTGAATTGGGATCCCTTTCCAGTAACATCTTTCCGGTGGCCACAAAAGGGACAATACTGAGAAAATCCCCAACCCAAAGGCTAACTTTTGGTAAGCGGTGGGGTCGGGTAATACCTCTGCAAAGACGCTATCTCCAAATTAGGTCCTATTTGAAAGTATGGGAGGTTAGGAATTCAATGTATCTTTTAGAGGACATGATTTAATCAATAATGTCTACCCAGAAACATCTTTGCGTCAGCCCCCCCCAACCCAGGCCAACTTCCCTCTTTGCTCCCAAAGCAGTTTTTAGCTTCTTAAAGCCACAGCCTGAATCTCAAGCATCTCCATTTCAGAAGAGGGTTCTGTCTTGACATTTTTATAACTAAAGGTTCCAGTTTGGTGTTTTTCCCGAAACAAAGAAACCATTAGCCCATCACCACTTCTCACAAGATGGTAAGTTTTGGCTTTTTAAAGGCAAATTGGGTTTCCTTGGTTGCTTTTTAGCTTTAGCTCAATAAGATTTCAAAAATTTTAATGTCTGTGTTTCTGCTTAGGTACCATGTAACATTAATATAACTTTCCTTCATGAGTTCAAATGATTAAATGTTTGTGAATATAATGAAGTCAGTCAATGAGAATAATGAACCTAAAACTTTGAAATCTGTGTCTGTGGAAAAAAAATGGTAATCTCATATCAGTCTCAATAAGAAGTTTATTTGTGTATGTGGTTTAAATTGTACAAAATGGAAAAAAAAGTCTTGATTCACTCCAGTCAAACTGGGACCATTTATAGTTTAATGGCACATACTGCAATCTTAGAAGAGCCTTCCGTTAAACAGCTATGACCAGAGTTTTATTCAGAGAGTTGATCTAGTAGGACAAGTTACCACTGGAGGTCAACAATGTGTTATAATTTAGTGTAAATCAAATTTGTGTATGCCGATGTAATTGTATTACTGTATAAAGTATGCAATTTGGAAAATTAAATTTAAATTATTTACAGAACTCCTGAAGTGCCTCTGTGGTGCTTCGGGCTTCTTTGGAAGAGCATAATTAGAACATCTCTGACCTACTCAGTCAGATCCAAGCTCTTCTGAGTCTTACTGTCCCCTTTCACCTCATTCCCTTTTGCTCCCCCAGCATGCAGTAGGCATGTCTAGCTTCAGGCAGACCAACTTCCCAAGGCTTCTGGTTCAAGTTCAGTGTTAAGTCTTTTTCAAGTGCTTTTATTTTTTATTTTTTTTTTACTTTGTCACTATCCCAGCCCCACCTACATTCTCAACTCTTACTTGACTTTTGAGTTCTTTCTACTTTTCAGGCTCAAATCATCCATCCGTCCACTTACCCCTCCGTCAGACATCTGCTGGAAACTCTGATGTACAGAGTGTGGCTATAAATGCAATCAGACCGCAGTGCTATCCTGTGGAGTTCCAGGGGTAGGTGCAGAGGAGGCACAAGTGTGAACAGGACATTAGAATATAGTGAGGTTGCTGGTGGAATGGAGGGAGGTGCAGGTATCTGCAGGATAACAGAGGGGCAAGGAATTCACTTGGAGGCCTCCAGTATACCCTGGTTTCTGTCATTTCTGAACATTAGGTTGCTGCCAGTTTTCATTTTATGGTTCATGAATGTGTTCATAGGCACTGGCTCTATTTCCCCAATCCCAATTCCATTAGAGACAAGCCTCAAACACCTTTGTAAGTCCCTCAGTGCCAGGCACAAGGATAGGCACATAAGTGTTCAGGAAATGTCGGTTGGTCAACAAAATAAATAAAATGGTAAGTGTAGATGGGGTCAGAGAAGGGAAGATTGTAGGCAGAAAAGTGCCCAGAAGACTCTGCCATATAACACAGAAGGTCACATTATCCCTGCCATCATGGCATCCTGCAGGGACCATATGGTTATACATTTAGCCCTGGGCCCAGTGATTATGTGGCCTTGTTCTGGCAGCTTTCTGCTCTCACTCTCTCTGGAACTGCAAAGTAAGATTTTGTACCTTCAGAGCAGATGTGACTGGTCAAGCCAAAGCCAGTGGTGTTTTGCTAGAGGATTAACAAAAGCGCTAATTTATAACACTTGCCAATTGCTGTAGTGTAAATATTCCCATCATAGTTAATTTCAGGCTACCAATGTGGCTTCGCTGAACAGGGAGCTGAGAAGAAATGTATACAATTGGCCATTATGAGCTAGCTCAGACATAATATTGCTTGAAGTTAATGTTTCATGCAAGGGCTCTCATTCAAGGATGGCTCCTATAATCAAATAGGACATTCTGTCTTTGATTAATTTCTATTTCACTGTCAAAAATAGAATATACAAGAGCTTATTCATAGTACAAGAAAGAAAGACAGTTGAATGTCTCCCTTCCTTCTAACTGTCTGTTTTGATGAGTAAATAATGATTGACTGGCTTACAGATGAGTCAGATCAAAACCAAGAACAAGATGCTATGGTTTGCAGGAGTCTGAAGGTTCCGGCTCCTGAGTGTCTCATTACATTTGCATTCCAGAAAGAAAGCCTATCTTAAGATCCTATGTAATATTTCTAAAAGTAGGGTCTGCAGACCAGCCTGTGGAGCTGTGAAAGTGCAGATTTTAGTCCCATCCAAATACCACGCTCAGATTGCAATATGACAGCTCTGTGGTAAGACCCCTGAACGAGCACTAAGGTATAAGAACTACTACTCTACAAAAGATTTTGGGGAGAGATGCAAGATTGTTCAGGCAACAACTTACTATGGGCCAGTCTCTGTTCTGTGTGCTGGGGAAACAGTGACAAACAAACCAGATACCGACCTTAAAATGTAAAGGGGAGGTTTCCTCTTTTCCACTTATCTCCCACCCTTCCTTCCTCTACCTGTTCACCCCATCTATTCTTATTGTAGGATCCTTCCTCCCAAGATGATAGCTGGTCTACCTTCCCAAGCTGTAGGACTAGTCCTGGTTTGCGTGGCCCCTTGGAGCTAAGTCTCTGCCCAGGGGAGGGAGCAGAGAGTGTGCACAGCCCATTGGACCCTATATCATCTTATTGTAGGTATTGGGGTAAACAGGAATCTCAGACTCCAGAATACTAGAACATTTCAGAGACACACACCTTGGAAAAGAATAGAGCTTTATGAATGCCCATTCATCCATCAAAGAGGAGTGTTCTCTCAGAAAGATCCTGTTACCCAAAGCCTCAGCGTCCCACCTCTTACCAGGTCAGCACAGCTCTTTTATCAGCTTCATCATTTTCCCTTCTCAAGGTCACCAGTTTCCACTCACTGGGAGTAGCTTAATGGGCTCACATAAGTTCAAAGGGATAGGGGTCTCTTGGCTATGCTTTAGTATCAAATTTATGAACGCTGCATGTCAGTAACTGTTGTTGCTTTGAATGATTAGCCAGCCTGCAAGAGCAATGAGTAAAAGTGACTTCCATGAGATATTTATTCAAACTTCTCTTCCAATTCCTGATCCATGTCTGCCGTGACTTTGAAATGCAGATGGTGAACATTATTGTTCTGCATCCAGATTCTCTTCTTAGAGAGCCTGGTGGATTTGCTTTTCCTGCCATGGAGGAAGAAATACTTCCCTAAAGTATACGCATTTAAAGTCCATCTGTTGGAGTCCTCCTCTGACAGGCATCATGGGTGCAGACACTCCCAATATGTCTCTGTCTTTGCCACTGCATGGTCCCAAATTCATGAATGGGGTTCTTTGCTTACCTCTTGTAATTAATCTCTGTCTCACTGAAAGAAAAACCAGCTAGCAACAGTGCCATTTGTGTATCTGCAGGCAGCAAACATTACACCTATTAGAAGTGCATGCACCAAGTTTATTTTTCCATCATTAACTCTTCAGGTTTCTAAAGCCAGACAGCAGGGTGAGCAAACAAATGAGCCTGTGGACTGCAACTGGGTCATTTGGTGTGACTGAGGGTCAGTGAGCAATGGATGAAATGTATCAGGTCTAAGGGCTTTTCTGCTGAATGCTTGCCCCAGGGAGCACTTTCCTCTTCAGCAAGTGTCTGCAGCTGAGTAGACTGGTATGAAGAGCAGCCTTCTTTCAGAAGCAGGCAACCATAGCTCCCTTCTGCCTGTAATGGCCTCTGTTTTCCCCTCCCTATTGGCAATTAATACTGATGCCATACTTGTTTTTAGGAGGTGCCATTTTCCTTAAGTGGGCTCCATCTGTGAACTTTGCTGAGTTCTGGCACCCTCCATGGGGGCTGGGAATAGCACCAGGCTTGGCCATTAACTTTCTTGTTGGCAATTTCTGCTCTCTGCTGTTCTGCAGAATTATATATGTGATGGGAAGAACAAGCACACATGGCCCTACTCCAGAACTTGGTTCTCAGTGGTTTGGACACTGTATTAGTACATTCTCACATTGCTATAAAGAACTGTCCAAGTCAGGGTAAATAATAAAGAAAAGAGGTTTAATTGACTCACAGTTCTGCAGGGTTGGAGAGGCCTCAGGAAACTCACAATCATGGCAGAAGGGGAAGCAAACATGTCCTTCCTCACATGGTGGCAGGAAGTAGAAGAATGAGAACAGAGCAAAGGTGGAAGCCCCTTATCAAACCATCAGATCTTGTGAGATCATGAGAATAGCTTGGGAAAAACCTACCCCATGATTCAATTATCTTCCACTGGGTCTCTCCCACAATGCATGGGGATTATAGGAACCACAATTCAAGATGAGATTTGGATGGGGACACAGCCAAACCATATCAGACACATTTGCTGTCCTGGTTTGTGGGTGCTGGTCTGCTTCTAGATGATGCTCTAAGTGGAATCTCTTGGCTTGTGGAATCTTAAGAGCAGAACATATCGGGCATAGGTGAGAGGAGGGGAAGAGAAGCAGGCTATTCAAAATGTGGATTCTCTTACTTGAGGCCAACACATGCAAATTACCTTTTGGATGAAGGTTAAAATAAAGTCTTTAGAGGAGGTGTTCCCCTCCTTAACTTCTCTGGGCTAACGTGCCTGTGGTTGTGGGCACCTTGTTCTTCTATCTTGCTAGCCACTCCTTCTCAATCTTTATCTGAAGACTCACCTGTTACTGCCTTGGTAGCATAGTTACCCACTGTGGTCTGAATGTGTTCCTCTAGAATTCACGTCCCCTTTGTGGTGGTGGTATTAAAAAATGGAGCCTTTTCAAGGTACTATACCCTGTATGTGTGCATTATTGGCATACCACTGGAAAAAAAAAATGGAGCCTTTTGGGAAGTGATTAAGTCACAAGAGCTCCAGCCTTATGAATGAAATTAGTGCCCTTATAAAAGGGGTTTAAAGGTGCCCCTTTCCACCTTGTGAGGATAAGCCTAGAAGATGCCATCTTTGACAGCCCTTATCTGACACCAAAGCCACTGACACCTTCATCTTGGACTTCCCAGCCTCCAGAACAGTGAGCAATAAATTTCTCTTGTTTAGAAATTACCCAGTCTGAAGTATTTTGTTATAGCAACATGAATGGACTGAGACACTGCCTAAGACTGAGTGTACCAAAATCATTCTGTATTTAAACCAGAGTGAAGATCTCTCAAGAGATCTCTTGGTGACCCACAAGATTCATCAGGACATACATGCTCTGGGTAGATTGGTTGACTTCCAGACATTTGTTCTATCCCTGCCTCAAACTCCATTCCAGATGATTGGTCCAAGAAAGTCATGCTATTGACTGGTTGAAGAACAGGTTTGCAGCCCAATCACAGACAACAAAATTTGAGGGGAAGAGAAAGCCTTAGAAAGAAGCAGTTTCTTCCTTACATTCATCCAAGTTTCCACACTGGTCAGGCAAGACATCCCCCGCAAATCTACATTTTTAGTCTGTTTCTTTCCTGAGCTCCAACTCCCTGTATCTAGCTGTCCATGGGAATCCCAGCACAGGGCAGTGCCATGAGCAAAGTCCTGGATGAGCATCCAGGAGAACTGTCATTCCCTGACCTCCAAAACTGTTTACTTGGGTTGTTCCACATGACTCATGCTAGGTAAGATTCGATTTTTACAACCAAATTTGACTCCTACCTTCTGAGCCCTCATCCGCTAAAGCAATTAGCTGCTGCTTCTGCCTACCAACTCTGTTGGTTAATACCATCACTATTCTTCCTTTAACCAGGCTGCAAACCTCAGGTTTACCTTCAGTTCTGCCTTTCCTTTATTCTACCACATCCAACCAGTTATCCAACCAGTGCCCTTTCTCATAATTCAGTCTCGCTCCTGCCCCTGCCTGTGGGATCTGCCTCCTTGAGTATAAGAAAGATAGTTGTATTAGCTCCAGATTCCAGGTGGTTTGCATAGTCTCTTTCCTCTGAATTGATCTACCACGTGGGTATCACACAGTTTCTAAAGGTACTGATTTAACTCCCTCTGCTCTCTGTTCAGAATTGTGAAAAGGGAACCAATTGCCTTTAGAATAATTACACAACTTTGGCCCACTATTCATGGATCTGCATGATCTAGCACTAAATTAAATTTTCAGCCTTATTACTCGCTGTACTCCTGTTTTCTCGATGCATATTTTACATAGCTTGGATTGGGTTAAATAGTATCCCCCCCAAAAAATTTGTTTCTACCTGGAACCTCAGAATGTTACCTTATTTGAACATAGGGTCTTTAAAAATGTAATTAGTTAAGATGAGGCCATACTGGATTATGGTGAGTTCTAATCCAATGACTGGTATATTTATAAGAAAGCCATGTGAAGACACAGATACACACAGAAGGAAACACTGTGTGCAAATGGAGGCAGAAGTCAGAAAAGTCATGCTTCCGCAAGCCAAAGAACACTAAGGACTGCTGGAAACCACCAGAAGCTAGAATAAGCAAGAAAGAATCTCACGGGCTTCAGAGAGATTATGGCCCTGCCAACACCTTGATTTTGCACTTCTACATTCCAGAACTATGAGGCTAGTGTTCTAGGCTAAGTTGCTATTATTTCAAGTCAGTCAGTTTGTGTCATGGCAGCCCCAGGAAACCAACATAGGGCCTTTCCACAAACTATTCTGTGTTGTCCCATTTCCCTGTTGGGTCCACGTTTCCAAAAAGCCCTTCTCTCACTTCTTGCGCTTTGACATCTGTAGATTTATAGGAATTCATCTGATAAGTTACCGTAAGCAGGCTTACAAGGCCTTGAAGGGATTCTCTGCCCACTTTTCTCAAGTGCACTTTGCATGATGGTTTTCCAAGTTGTCTCCCCCTTGACTGGTAATCAGACAACCCTAACCTGGTGCTCTTCCTCTTTGGCATTCTGCCCCCCAGTGCAAAAGGCCATGGCCAATGGCAGGATCTCAAATGTTAAGAGAAAGATGAAAAGAATAAATGAGTGAATGTACTACTTTACAAAAGTTTGTATGGGCTTCTGTTTGTGGAAAAGGGAATGGCATATATGTGAGGGAGTTAGGAGGGCTATACCCATTTGTTTATTCTTCCAGGTGAACTTTAAGATAATTTTTTCAAACTCATAAAAAATACACAAGGACTTCATAACAATTCCTGTCTTTACATTATGTATTCAAGTATTCTTTTTATTAAATTTTCTAAACAGCTTTGTGGTATAATTAACACATAAACTATATATATATATATATATATATATATATATATATATATTTAAGACGAGGTCTCACTTCCTTTCCCCAGGATGGAGTGCAGTGGCATGATCACAGCTCACTGAAGCCTCGACTTCCCAGGCTCAGGTGATTCTCCCATCCTAGCCTTCTGTGTAGCTTGAACTACCAGGGGCAACCACCCACGCCCAGCTAATAGTTTGTATTTTTGGTAGTGATGGGGTTTTGCCACGTCGCCCAGGCTGCCTTCTGTCACTATTAGCTTGACTACCACAGGTACTTCGTATACATAGAACCATAAAATGTTTGAAATTTTGTGACTGTCTTGTTTCACTTAGTATAATGTCCTCAGGGTTTATTCATGTTTCAGCTTGTGTCAGAATGTTCTTCCTTACCACGGCTGGTTTTCTCACAAGATCTGATGGTTTTATAAATGGCAGTTTTCCCTGTGCTTGTGCTCTCTCTCTCTCCCTCTCTCTCACCTGCTACCATGAAAGATGTGCTTGCTTCCCCTTTGCCTTCTGCCATGATTGTAAGTTTCCTGAGGCCTCCTAGCCATGCTTCCTGTTAAGCCTGTGGAACTGTGAGTCAATGAAACCTCTTTCCTTTATAAATTACCCAGTCTCAGGTATTCTTTATAGCAGTCTAAAAATGGAATAATACAAGTGGCATCTCACTGAGGTTCAATTTGCATTTTCCTATTGACTAATAATGTCAAACATCTTTTAATCTTTATCTGCCATCTGTATGTCATCTTTGGTAAAGCATCTGTTTAAATCTTTTGCCCTTTTAATTGGGTTATTTGCTTTTTGTATTGAGTTTTAACATTTCTTTATACAGTCTGGATAAAAGTCCCATAACACATATAATATTTTCTACTACTTTGTGACATGTCTTTTCATTCTCTTTACAATGTCTCTTGAAGAGCAGTATCTAATTTTTAGGAAGTCCTATTTATCAACTTTTGCTTTTATGGCTCATCTTTTCAGTGATCCATATAACTCTGTATAACCAAGATCACAATCATTTGCTTCTGTGTTTAATTCTGGAAATTTTATAGTTGTACATTTTGGTCTGTGATCCAACGTGAGTTAATTTTTTAGATAGTGTGAAGTAGGGATTGAAATTTATATTTTTGCATGTGACTATCAAATCGTTTCTGCAACATTTGTTAAAAAGACTATTCTTTTTCCACTGAATTGTCTTTGTATCTTTGTCAAAAATCAATTGACCATATATATGTGAGTCTTTTCCTGGACTCCTTTTTCTGTTTTATGGACCCATTTGTCTATCTTTACACCAATACCATACCATCTTGGTGAAGTCTTGAACACAGACAGTATATGTCTTGTTATTTTTTCGAGGTTTTTTTTTTTTTTTTTTTTTTTTCCTTTTTCCAGTTCTAAGGTCCTTTGAATTTCCTTATGTATTTTAGGATCAGCTTGCCAACTGTGTAATTTTCTATTGTTTCTATAACAAATTACCACAAACTTAGCAGCTTACAACAACATAAGTTTATTATCTCACATTTCTGCAGAAGCTTGACACATATCCTAACCGAGCTAAAATCAAAGTGTCGGCCAGGCTGCGTTCCTTGCCAGAGGCTTTAGGGAATGCTCTGCTTCTAGGATCATGCAAGCTGCTGGTGGAATCCCATTCCTTGCATTAGGATGAAGCTCCTCATTGCCTTGTTGGCTGTCATCTGGAGGCTACTCTTAGCTTCTTTATGCCTCTCTCATTCTTTCCACATGGGCCTCTACATTTCAGAGCCAGCAATGGTACATGGACGCTTTCACATGTCTGGAATCTCTCTGACTTTTCCTTTAGCCACCTCTTTCTACTGCTGCCTCCTTTTTCAGTTCAAGACAGTTATTTGCTTTTAAGGACACATGTAATTAGTTTAGATGGACATGCAGCTGGAGAATAGGGTTTGGAGACAGGGAATGTAAGAACTTCCTAGAACTAAATCAAATGGAAACACTTCAGCTATAACAGGAAATATCCTCTCCATTTACATAGGGCGTATACCAAGTAAATGACTTTATAATTTTACTTCATCCTCTTCATTTACATACGGCGTATACCAAGTAACCAATGGAAACCTGTATAACTCAAATAGTCCTATATCTGCTGAATAAATTATATTTGTAATTAAAAAAACAAACAAATGAAAAGCTTTCTTCTTGAGTATTGGTAGTTTGTGTCTTTCAAGGCATTTTTCTGTTCATCCAAGGTGTTACATTTATTGGCAGAAACTTGTTTCAAAATATTATTTTTCCTTGTAATATCTAGTAGGATCTATGATAATATCACCTCTCTCATTCCTGATATTGGCAATTTGTGTTCTGTCTGTAAATGGAAACCCATAGAGGATATTTAAATCACAAAACATTATCTAACAGGGCTCTTGAGTCCCTATGCTCAGGCCTGCTCCCAGCCTGTGGAGTGCACTTTTATTTTAAATAAATCTCTGCTTTTGTTGCTTCTTTCCTTGCTTTGTGCGTTTTGCCCAATTCTTTGTTCAAGATGCCAAGAACCTAGACACCCTCCACCAGCAAGAGGTCTACCTGAATAATCCAGGATAATTTCCCTATGTCAAGACCTGTAACCTTAATTATATGTTAAAAAAAAAAATCCCTATTGGTATGCAACATAACATAGTCATCCAGGGATTAGGGCATGGACATTGTTGAGGGGCTATTCTGCCTACTCAATTAAAAAGAAAATCCTGCTAAGATTTTGATTAGGATTGCAATGAATCTATATTTCAATCTGGGGAGAATTGACTCCTTAATGACATTGAGTCATCTGATTCATTAACAAAGTATCCTTCTCCATTTATTTAGGATTTAATTTCTCTCATCAATTTTTATATTTTCAGTATACAGGCCTCACACAGCTTTTGGTAAGATTTATCCCTAACTGTTCTATGTTTTGATGCTAAGTAGTATTTTATTGTAATTTTAATGATTTGTTCCTAGTAATAAAAATCTAACCAATACTTTATATTGATCTTGCCTCTTGCAAACTTGCTATACTCATTAATTCTAGCAGGATTTTTTGGTTTTTTTGTTTTTGTTTCTGGTAGATTTCTTAAGCAGATAATCATATCGACTGTGAATAAAGTCTATGAATAAAGACAGTTTCATTGCTTCATTTCTAATCTGAGTACCTTTTATACTCTACCTTTCTTGTGTTACTGCACTGGCTAGAACCTCCAGTATAAGGTCGAATAGAAGTAATGAAAGCAGTCATCTTTGCCTTGTTCAGGTGTTAGGGGCAAAACAATCATCTGTCACCATTTAGTGTGATGTTACCTATAGGTTATTCGTAGATGCCCTATTATTGTTAGTTCACCGACATCTTTTATTACTGGATTTTGACAAATGCCTCTTTTTTTGCATCCACTAAGAGGATTATATCGTTTTCCTTTTAAGTCTGTTAGTATTGTGAATTAAATTGATTGATTTTCAAATGTTCCTAGTATAAATCTCACTTGCCATTATGTATTTTTTAAATATACTGTTTAATTACATTTGTTAAAGTTTTGTTAAGAGCTTTTACTTATATGTTCATAAGGGATATTGGTCTGTAGTTTTCTTGCAATGTCTTTGTCTAATTTTGATATCATAGTAATGGTGGTTTTACACAATGATTTGGGAAGTAGTTCCTCCTCTTTTATTACCTGGAAGAGTTTGCACAGAATTAGTATCATTTTTCCTTAAATGTTTGGTTATAATTCATTAGTGAAGTCATCTGGGCCTGAAGCTTTTTATTTACTTGTTTTTTTAATTACAAATATAATTTATTTAATAGATGTAGGACTATTTGGGTTATGTATTTCTTCTTGAGTAAGCATTGGTAGTTTGTGTCTTTCAAGAAATTTTTCTGTTCATCCAGTGTTACATTTATTGGCAGAAAGTTGTTTCCTAATATTCTCTCATTTATCCTTGTAATATCTAGTAGGATCTGTGGCAATAACATCTCTCTCATTCTTGATAATGGTAATTTGATGCTCTCAAAGAACTAGATTTTGATTTTATTGGCTTTACTGTTTTTCTGTTTCCTATCTCATATATTTCCACTCTGATCTTTGTTACTTCATTTCTTCTGCTTGTTTTTGTTCAGTTTGCTATTATTTTTCTAGTTTTTAAAGGTAGAAACTGAGGTTATTTTAGACTTTTCTCTTTTTTTCTGTAAGCATTTCATGCTACAAATGACCCTTTCAATAATGCTTTCGTTGCATTCCATAGATTTTGTTTTCATTTCCACTCTGTTCAAAGTATTTTCTACCTTCTATTTGATTTATTCTTTATTGTGTATGATATTTAGAGGTGTATTAGTTTCCAAATTTCTTTTTATAATCAGTTTCTAATTTAATTCCATTGTGATCAGAGAAATACTTTGTGTGGCTTGAATCCTTTTGTATTTATTGAGACTCGTTTTGTAACCCAGAATGTAATCTATCATGGTAAATGTTCCATGCATAATTGAAAATAATTTGTATATTCCTATTTGAGGCTCAACTGTCCTATAAATGTCAACTGGGTCAAGTTGGGTGATATTGTTGTTTGTCTTTTATATATTAACTAATTTTCTGGATTTTTTTCCTTCTTCTAACAATTACTGAGAGAGGGTTGATGAAATCTCTGCCAATAACTGTGGATATGTCTATTCCTCTTTGCAGTTCTTTGGAGTAAGAGGAGTATGGAGGTCAGGAGGTTAAGCGCTACCCCTGGCCAAGAGCTAAAAACAAAGCATCACAGTTGAACGTGGCACAGAAGGGCATTATTTGAGGGAAAAAAATGGGAATGCAAGTACAAAGAAGGGGCCCTTTTGCAGTGGCCAGGATAGAGGGAATGTCTCTTCCAGAAGGAAAGATGCTCAGATGGGCTGACCTCTTGGCTAACTTCCTCTAACACAGAGGTTCTCAGACTAGGGTAGGAATCAGAATCACTTGAGGGCTTGTTTAAACTGATTGCTGGGCCCCACCCTTAGCGCTTCTGGTTCAGTGAATTTGATTTGCTTGTGATGCTGAGCTGGTAACCGCCCTTTAAGAATCACTGCTCTCATGCAACACGCTTTGCCTTCACTTTGAGTCTGACACCTGCTCCCCTCTGTCTTGGACCCTCCTCTACCCCTACAGCCACTCAGCCCTGGTTAGTACTTCATCAACTTCCCCAATTCTTCATAACCAGTTTAGTTGCCTCCTCTAGGTGGTTCTAAAGCCTCCGTACACCTCTTTGTCACATTCTGCAGTGATTGCTATCACCTGCCATCTGTCCTCTCCCCCCAGGGCTGTCAGATCCCTGGAACAAGGGCTTTGTCCGGCTTGTTTACCATTGTACTCCCAGAGTGGAGCACATGCTCAAATATTCAGTGCATAAGTGATGTGTAATTCCCCAAAGTTTTAGTGGTCACACGATGCCTTACCCGAGCTTTCCATAAATTCTGTGAACCAAATAGGAATTATAATGTCGACACTATAAGATATCTGGGAATGGGCCCAGAGTCTCCGGAGACCTTTCTTTCCTTCTTGGGTGTTAGACTTGGGCAAGAAATATATAAAACCAGAGTAGACCTTTGCAATAATTTCAAATGTGCCTTCCCTTTGCAATTTCTTCCTGGAACACACACATCACAAGTCACAGGGTGCTGTGGCTTCCTCTCAGAGGAGCTGTTTCTGTCATTTCTTAGCCCTTCAGAGTGGCATCTGCTTTGTATTGGCGGCAGCAGCCAGGTCTAAAGATGAATGATCCAGGTTCTGCCTTGATGGATAACTGCCCCCAACAAATTGGCATATGATCTACAGATATCTTCTTTAGAAAATGTGACAAATGGTGACAGATGAGGAAGGTGAGCTGTACTTCTGTTGCCAGACATACCAGCTCTGAAGAAACTTCTTGCAGTGGATGAAAAATCGCCCACCAAAGATTTAAAGGGGAAAAAACAGCACCCACTTCAAGTCATGAAATTAGGATCACTATGAATTTGAATAATTCTGCACTTCTCAGAGATGCTTCCACTCCATTTTTTAAATTAACCAGTGAGATAGTCTGGAGGGGGAGTAACATTCCCATTATTCTCATGCACAAACTGAGGCTGGAAGAGGTTCACTGTCAATCCCAAGGTCACAGGGAGCAGAGCCAGGGCCACAGCCCACCCTTTGAGATCCCCCATCCAGGGCTCTTCTTAGCCCCTAACAAGGCAGTGGGATGGGGACAACGCTGTGATTTATTTTGCTACAAAGTGGTAAAGGAAAGTCTGACTGGTAAGAAATGTTTGTGTACACATGTTTTATTCCTGAGGCTGATTTATGGGAGAAAAACATTGTGGGAAAGCATATGGTTAGAGCTGAGAATGAAAGAGAATTGTGTTTTTTGTCATTTCAGGTACTCGGGCATGCCACATTGCCCAGCAAGCCAGAGGTGCATGGCAGGCAGGTGGTCTCTGCTGAGTGCCTTTGATGTGGCTTTGTTCTCACTGTAAAGGGACCTTGAGGAAGCCGTTCATCCACTCGCAGACTGAATTGCGGCATGCATCGCTTTAGGGGACAAAACTGGGGACCATGTACCAGCCTTGGGCCAATTAAGCCTAAAACAAATTCTTAGGCTGCCAGAGCAGAGATTACACTTGAAGAGCCGTGGACTCCAACCCACAGTGTAAAGCCTGGACGCGCCCCAGTAATTGGACTGATGCACCAGCACCATCAAAGGCCTCCCTAATGACCAGTGGTGCTGGCTGCTTGTTTAGGAGCATTTAAAAGCAAAAGTGCTAGAAAATGCAGTCAGGGAGCCCACAAGCCTGCCCCCATATTCACTCCCCCAGAAGCCATTTGCTGGACACACACTCTGGAGTTTTCTATCAAATCTAGGGGCATGGGTAGAGGAGCAGAGATGAAAGGTCAAAGAAGCCAGAGTTATTAAAGCAAGGGCTGAGAAGGTTTCCAGTATGAACAGCAGCCTCAAATCAGGTGGGAAAAAGCCATGGATTTTTTCATCAAGAAAATACAAGCTCAGCATTGAAGAGGAAACAATTATTCATAAAGTCCACACGTCGTAAATGCACGACCCCTTCGTCCCACTGGGGAGAGATTCCAAATGGCTAATAGCTTCAGGATGATTAATTCGGGCTAGATTAACTTTGTGTTATAAATGGATCAAATCCACACAGTTTAGAGGTTACAAAATTTTACCTTCCCTACAGTGCATTTTCATACGCAGAAATAAGAAAATGAGACTTAAGAAGGAGATAACCTCATCTGCTGGATTCCACAGATGTTTTCTGAGTGCCTGCTACATGCTGATGAGGAATATGTCTACCCCCAGGAAGATACAATCTCCTAGGGGTTTGCCCCTTGGGCAGGAGACATACAGTGACCAAGTGTCTGGATCAGAGGAATACTAACAGTCATCACTGTCTCAACTAATGGTTGCACATCAAAATACACAGGCTGGCTGGGAACAGTGGTTCACGCCTGTAATCCCAGCACTTTGGGAGGCTCAGGTGGGTGGATTGCTTGAGCCCAGGAGTTTGAGACCAGCCTGGCCAACATGGTGAAACCCCATCTCTACTAAAAATACAAAAATTAGCTGGGCATGGTGGTGCGTGCCTGTAATCCCAGCCACTCAGGAGGCTGAGGGAAGAGAATAACTTGAACTTGAACCTAGGAGGAGGAGGTTGCAGTGAGCCATGTTCCTGCCTCTGCACTCCAGCCTGGGCAACAGAGCAAGACTTCATCTCAAAAAACAAACATAACCAATAAAACCACAGGCTGCCTCTCCCTCTGAGCTAATCAAATCTGAGGCTGGTACCAGACATGTGTGTTGTTAAAAAGCTCCCGACGTGAATCGGCTAGAAGGCAGTCTAGTCTAATTCTCCCACTGTCCTGATGAAACTGAGGCCCAGATTAGGGATAGACCATGCCTGGAGTGACCGGAAGCCTTGGTGGCATGGGGAATCCATAGCTCCCAGCATCCCCAGCAACGCTTTCTCCTGGACCTTCTGGCCACTCACTGGTCATCAGGAAGATTATGTCCGCAGAGGCGCGCCCTGGCCATGGATAACAATAATTCCAACTGGGCAGATCTGGGATTGTTTCTTGGCAGAGGTTAGATCTGAGCTGAGCCTTGACACATGGGCAGTGATAATAACAACCTGTTATTACTAACAACACCTGCCCATCCAGCCCCCCGCCTCGGTCGGAATCCCCCTCCCCAACATCCCTGCCAACACATCTGCTGACAGGTGGCTCTCTTCCTCCCTCTTCCTCTGATTAGACAGAGATAACCTTCTTAATAGAAAAACACCTTCTGGAAATCAAGAAGGAAACCAAACACAACCACTCAACTAGAAAATGGACAAAATACATGACCAGATACATCACAGAAAAAGAAATGCTAATGACTTGTGCACCTGTACACTCGTGAATAAGAGAAACATTGACATCATGCTGGGGAAACCTCTTCTTACCTGACAGACCAGGAAAAGTCCTAGGGAACCTATGGCAAAATGGACATTTGAGGGCTTTTTTTTTTTTTTTTAGACAGGGTTTGCTCTGTTGCTCCAGCTGGAGTACAGTGGTGCAATCATAGCTCTCTGCAGCCTCAAAATCCTGGGTTCAAGTGATCCTCCCCAGTAGCTGTGATTACAGGTATGCACCACACTCGGCTACTGTTTTCATTTTTTGTAGAGATGGGAGTCTCACTATGGTGCCCAGGCTGGTCTTGAACTCCTGGCTTCAAGCAATCCTCTCGCCTCAGCTTCCCAAAGTGCTGGGATTACAGGCATAAGCCACCATGCCCATCCCAAGTGCATTTTTTATGAGAGTTCAAAATGGCACAATCCATGTGCGGTCAATCTGGCAACATCTACTAAAATCACAATATTGTTTAACTTATGATTCAGCAATCCCACTTTTGGGTCCGAGTCTTTCTAATCTCCACCCCGTCCAAACACATACAAAATCACGTAAGTACAGCCAAGGCAATGGGTCTGTGGGAAGCCAAAGTCGGGCAATGAAGCATTGTTTGTAGTCATAAAAGACTGAAAACAGCTAAAGAATTCGTCTATGGAGAATAATGGAATCACGGCACGTTTGCCCAGTGACTCTACCATACTGCTAAGGAAGAATCAAGAATCTCACATGGAGAGACCTCCAGGATATATTTTAAGAAAAGAAAGAAAGAAAATGTGTGAAACAGTGCAAAATGCAAGCTACATTTTACATAAAAAGAAGGAAGATAATACGTATTCGTGTTTGCATGAGGAAGCACTGTGAGAATTCTCAATAAATTAATAAAAGGAATGTGGGTGTGGTAGTCCCCCTGTGAGAGACAAAACAGGTGTGAGCACAATTTGTCTGTGTATCTTTCCTATGTCCTCTTTTTGTTTTGTTTTGTTTCATTCTGCATATGTGGGAACTGAGACAAAATTAAATGTAATGTTACCAAGTTCTTCCTCACATCTGGTCCAAATGTCCACCTGTGCCCCCAGCTTCTGGTCCTGCCCTCCTCTGGCGCTGAGCACTGCACCCATGGCCCTTCAGAACCTGGGGTGGATGTTAGGTTCCCTTTTCAACCAACGGAGCTAACCAGCCACAAATTAGAGTCCCTTTTCAAAGCCTTCCTCACCTCCCTGACCAATTCAAGCAAAGAGGGCCTCTTCCTTACCCACTGTGTGTCCTCAGGGAATCACAGGTGTTCGCATCCACTTGCCTTTATAATGCTAAGGCTGTTCCTTGACTTGGACCCTGTAAGCATCATTAAAGAACCACCCTAGGAGCCAATATTTACAGAGCCTTTGCTATGTGTTGGGACCACTGTGAGCACTCACAGTATCACCTCATTTTATCTTTGCTGCAGTCTGGTGGAGTAAGTATTATGGATATACCCATTTTGCAGAAGAAAAAATTGAGGCCAGGAGAGCCCAATCAGTTGTCTGAGGACACACAACCATCTCAGCCCCAAGGCAGGGCTCCTGGATGCCATCTCTGCTGTCGCAGTAACCTTCAACCCTCCTGCATCAAAATCAATGATAGTAAAAAATAAATAGCAGCCAGTACCCACATGTGCTAAACACATGTATTCTTTCCTGTCGTCCTTAGAACAAACCTGAGCAGTGAATGATGCAGTCTCCCTTGTAGACAGGTAGGAACTGAGGCCCAGAGAGGTTAAGAAATGTACTGTGGTCCCACAGGCTAGTCAGAGCAGAAGCTGCCTGGACTCAGTCTGACCTGGTGCCGTGACCCACCCCCAGTTCCAATGTGCTACTGGTTTCTCCTTCCATACTCCAGCTCACGATAGTTGATAGGATTATGGGCCTTTCTCCAAATGTCATCTGCCCCCGACCTGTGTCATCTCCCCACACCTAGTGAATTGCCAGCACACAGGCGGGCAATCCAAGGTCTGCGCCCCTTCTTGCTGCCGCTTAATCACCACTGTTTTGCTGCCTCCCTGATGCTCACTTCCAGTGCTGGGAGGTGAGACAGGAGGGAAAGAAGGAAGAAATCTCTTTTGGCTACTTGCCATGTCTTAGACGGCTGCAGGGGTGGGGGGTGGGAAGGACTGAGTTTAAAGGGTCACCTCTCCTCTGGGACCTTCATCTTCCCTGCATCTTGTCCCAGCAACAGGGAGTGGCCCCTACTAAGGTAGACCCCAGGGCAGAATTGGGATCAACTTACTTTTGAGCTAGCCTTTTGTGCCCACAGTTTTCCATGGCTGTGTAAGGTTTTATTGTTGTTTTATTGCTCAGGATATTAAAGTGCTTATCCACAGAGCCCGGCTGGGGTAGCCCTAGTGCAGGCAGGGCTCGTTTCTTCTTTCTTTTTCCATTTATCTTCGATGTTCTAAATTGCAGAGGACACATTAGGACTATTAGGACTGAAAATCAGAAGAGACATAATGCGAGTCTTCCTGAGGATCTGGTACTGTCAAAGCCAGAGCCACACGGCAGCTCCAAGCCCATGAGAACAGAAAAAAACCTGGGGACGCAGAGTCAGCTTTACAAAATGAAATTCAAGAAAAAGCCCAGAGTTAAGTGAAAACCAGATTTGTTAGAATTCACAGGGAAAGAAAAAAAGTTGTCGTAGGAACATTGTTTTTTTTTTTTTTTAATAACTCAAAATTTGCCAAGTGTGCGGAGCTCAGTGTTTGATTATCATCCACAGGGAATTTCAAAATCAGGGGAAAATAATGCACCAAGGAAAAATTGCTGGATCAGGGAAATGTGGCGGAGAAGCTGCAGAGCTCCTGGGAGGCTGCTGGTCATTACTGAGGCAGGAGATGGAAAGTGTCAGGGATCAGAATACAATTTGAACAGCTCCGGGAAAATCTCAGAGGGAGGGATTCCTTCATTGGCACATGCCTCCTGCCTTACTCCATCTCTCCTGTGGCGTTGGGTGTGGGTGTAGCTCAGCAGGCCAGCTGTGCGAGGGGAGGGCTTCTTCCCCTGTGATGGGCAGCCCAAGGGCAGGATGCACACACTGAAGTCTGCAGTGAAGTCACTGGTTCCACCCAAGTCAGGGGAGTTCATCTGATCCCTCCCAGCTAGGGCTCAGATGCCACCTTAGCCACACACTTAGGAACCCTGAGAGAGGCCTGCAGCTCTGTAAATCTGATTCCTCATCTGTTAAGATTCCTTGGCTGGGCAGTAGCTCACATCTGAGAGGCTGAGGTGAGTGGATCATTTGAGGTCAGGAGTTCGAGACCACCTTGACCTACATAGTGAAACCCCGTCTCTACTAAAATACAAAAAATAGCTGGGTATGGTGGCAGGTGCCTGTAATCCCAGCTACTCTGGAGGCTGAGGCAGGAGAATCGCTTGAAGTCAGGAGGCAAAGGTTGCAGTGTGCCGAGATTGCACCACTGCACTCCAGCCTGGGCGACAGAGCAAGACTCTGTCTCTAAATAAATAAACAAAAATAATCAAAAAAAAAAAAAAAAGATTCCTTACAAGCAGTCTCTGCTAGGCAGATGAAAAGAGGAAATAGGAAAGCCCTTGACCTAATATCTGTCCCTTCCAGGAATTCAGTGTCCATCAGTTCATAATTCATTCCTTGTCAATAACTTAACCATCTTTATTTCACTCATAGAACCCTGAAGTGCATTCTACCCACAAAGTTGCCAAATAAAAAAGTTGAATCAATAGAAAACTAATCAACTAGAAATAAACCAAACCTTATACAAAACCCTGCCTCCCAAAACACAGCCAAAATCTTAGGCAATAGGTGAGGTGGCTTCAAATTTCTCCATTTTTCCCAATTATTTTCTGACTTCAGCCTGTCTTTTTTGTGTATCTGAAATAAATATATCGCTGTGCATAAAAAGAGTAAGAAGTGCTTTGGTTTGTTGAATGCTGCCCAAGCTATGGATCCCCAAGCCCTGTGAGTTGCCCACCAGTTACTGACGGGGAAACAGGATGGCCAAAATGTGGAGATTCACTACCTTACCCACTGTGAGGAAGTCAGCAGCCCAGATTCACAGCCGGTTTTGCAGAGGTCCCTCTGCCCCACAGATGCTCTGGTCTCCCTGAGTAGAGTCATCTTATAGGGATGGAGGAGGGTTGGGGGGGGCGTGGGTAGTGGATTCTTTTCTCTTTCACAGTAGCACCTACTTAACACATCTTTAACAATAGCACCTCACAGCTGGTTTCCAAAAGACAGAGGGTGAAATTGATCACATTGCTGCATCTTCAAATCTCTGTTGACAGATCATTAAATACTTAATCTGGGGTGAATTAGAGATGTTCTAAACAAATAAAGCAACATACATTTTCAATTAAAAAAAAATAAATCTGACTCCAGAGTGACAAGATACCCTCATGCATGGAGGGGACATTGTATTCTGTTGTTTATTTTTAATGTGTGACTTACTAGATAGAAAGCACGGCCCGTGTGGGTGTCTCCAGAGCTTTGAGGGACTCTCTGTAGCCCTAATCCCTGGCCCCCACCAGCCTTCCCGAGATTCAACACACCCCATCCCCAGCAAGGCCAAGGCCGAGCCCCGGGCCTGTCCAGGTCTAGGGAAGCTGCTTTTGTGTTACTGCAGGCCCAGTGTCTGAAGGCTGGCTTCCAGAAGGGCCTTTGAAAGCCCTCGAGCTGAGATACACTCAGAGCGGCTTGAGACTGCTTCACAGTAAGGGTTTATAAAGCCCTTTTCCCAGAGAGAGGCACAGCCAGAGAAGTGTTTCCAAAATTGGTGCAATTTGGGACAGTGCAATGTTTAGTCTAACAGGCCCCGCTTCTCATGGGTCCGCTTCCAAAAGTAGGGAAGATTCTGGCTGCCTCTAAAAGGGCCTGCTGTAGGCTTTCTCTCCCTGGGGCTCCACATTCTTCCACAGTAGACAGGATCCTTAGAAAGAACTGGAAGTCCCTTCTCCTACAGCCCCCATGGTGGCCCCAAGCCCTCTGATCTTCTCTCCACAGAGTGGAGGGAGGACACTCAGACCAGGCAGGGAACCAGGGAACCAGGAGGCAGCAAAGGTCAGGAGAGGAAGCAGAACTAAGCCCCCTCCCCCAGCAGAGACTGGGAGCCCAGGGACCTGCCTGAACCCCAGGCCTCCCACTGCCCAGGCAGCTGCCTGACTTTAAAAGGAATTAGCCAAGGGCAAGAACAAACTGAGGGCTGGGGTCTCCTGTAGTCTGTCAACAAGCATTTTTGGAGCACCCACTAGCATGTCAGGGACCTTTCCAGGCACTGGGGATGCCGAGGAACACAGAGGCCCTGTCCTGATGGAAGAAGACTGAATACTTAAACTTGTAAGTTAAATGAACACCATTTAAATGAGCACAGGCAGAGGCGTGCAGAACTTGCTATAGCAAAGGAGTCAACCACCGACACTGGTGTTTGGCAGAAGCTCCAAGGCAGGCAGGGGAGTGGGAAGGCTTCAGCAGAAAAGAGAGAGGCTTCAGGCATGCTTGGATCGCAGACTGTTGGTATGGGGAAGCTGGAGGCACTTAGAAAAGAGACATCTTATGCAACTGATTAGGGGTGTCTGTTGGGCTGTCTCTGGTTGGTCCCGAGTTGAAGTTTGCACTCACAGACCAAGTCCTGCCCAGCCTGGGTAGGTTGCCACAGAGGCTGTGGGTCAGAGTGCTGTTGTCATGTGTGGTCTGGCCACTGTCCGTTTGTATACTTGGTCTCCTAGGAATCAATGTCTAATGATGGGACCATGATAAGATGCTACTACACACCGGTCAGAATGGCTAAACAAACACACTGAAACAAAAAGTGACACCATCAAGTGCTGACCAGCAGCAGACGGAGCAGCTGCAGCTCACATCTATTGCTGGTGGGAAAGTCAAATGGTACCACCACCCTGGAAAAAAGATCATCAGAACCCAACTATCTCATTCCTAGACATCCACCCAAGAGAAATGAGGACATATGTGCACACAAAAACTCGATCACAAAGGGGTATAGCAGCTTTATTCATATTCACACAAAACTAGAAACAACCCAAATACCCTCAGTAGAGAATGGATATACAAACTGTGGTATATGTATGCAATGGAAAACTATGCAGCAATCAAAAGGAATGGACTACTGATACCCAGCAATGTGAATCCCAAATGTATTATTAAAAAATTTTTTAAAGAAGATGGCTTTGGGAGGCCAAGGTGGGCGGATCTCAAGGTCGAGATCATCCTGACCAACATGGTGAAACCCCGTCTTTACTAAAAATACAAAAATTAGCTGGGCGTGGTGGCGCACACCAGTAGTCCCAAGCGACTCAGGAGGCTCAGGCAGAAGAACTGCTTGAACCCGGGAGATGGAGGTTGCAGTGAGCCGAGATCGCGCCACTGCACTCCAGCCAGGCATCTGGCGACGGAACGAGACTCTGTCTCAAAAAAAAAAAAAAAAAAAAAAGAAGATGGGAATCTTGCTGTGTTGCCAAGGCTGGCTCAAATTCCTGGGCACAAGTGATACTCCCACCTCAGCCTCCTGAGTAGCTGGGACTACAGGCATGCACCACCACACCTGGCTTCCCAAAGTGTTATTCTAAGTGAAAGAAGGTAGACTCAAAATGCCACATACTATATGATTCCATTTATGCGATATTGTGGAAAAAGCAAAACTATAAGGACAGAAAAGCAAACAGAAAAGAGAGTGGCTGTTAAAGAAGGGCTGGGAAGGGGCTGAGTTCAAAGGGGGGCAAGTGCATTTGGAGGGTAATGGAATTGTTCTCTATCTCGATTGTGCTGGTGCTCACAGCGCCATGTATTTTTGTCAATACTCAGAGTAAATGTTATTGTACATAGGTTATATCAAAATATGGAAAAATATAATTATGGGAAGTTATAACTGCTCTGAAGAAAAAATAAGAGGCTGGACTTGGTGGCTCACACCTGTAATCCCAGCACTTTGGGAGGCCGAAGTGGGCAGATCACTTGAGGTCAGGAGTTTGAGACCAGCCTGGCCAACATGGTAAAACGCCTTCTCTGCTAAAAACATAAAAATTAGCTGGGTGTGGTGCTGGGTGCCTGCAATCCCAGCTACTCGAGAGGCTGAGACAGGAGAATCACTTGAACCTGGGAGGTGGAGGTTGCTATGAGCTGACTCCATCTGAAAAAAAAAAAGTAAAATAATGCAGGGGAAAGAGAAGGAGAGAGATACAGGGGGTACAATTTAGGTGGGTTTCCAGAGAGGAGCTGGGAAATGACATTTGAGCAGAGACATTTGATTTGGGGAGGGATGTGACTCTCTAGTGGAGACTGTTCTGGGCTGAGGGACACAGGACAGAGGCTGGGGCAGGTGCTGTAGGGAGGTGAGTGAGACAGGGGACACTAACACTGCAGGCAGATCATGGGGCCTGAAGCCAGCACACGCTTTAGATCTGAAGGTGTCTGGGGAGCGCCAGAGAGTTTTAGGCAAGAGAAGGACTTGATCCAACGGATACCTGCCAAGGCTGGCCCTGGCTGAAGTGTGGAGTGTGGAGCACGGGGCAAGTGGGGAGGCCGTGTTGGGTGGCGGGTGACGTTGGCTCCACTCAGCAGGTGACCATGAAAGGCTGAGGTACGATTCCATTTGGGGCATCTTGGGTGATAAAGACAGTCTTTACTAATTGATTCTCAGTGAATTGTGAGAAAATACAAGAGAAGGGGGTCTGGGGTGAATTAGTGAGGCAGGTGGGCCCAGCTGGGTGTCAGAAACAGAAGGGGCCAGGAGGTATTAGGCTGGTACAAAAGTAATTGTGTGTGTGTTTTTTTGCCATCGAAAGTAAGGGCAAGTAGGGCAATTACCTTTGCACCAGTCCAGTGAAAGCCTCTGGATTCCCAGGCTCCTGGCTCCACGGCCCCACTCCCTTGAAAATGCCTAAGGAAGCTTGCAGCCCCTCTGTCCCCAGGTCTCCACCTCTGCCTCCGCCTCCTCCCACAGCTCTTCTATAGCCTGTAGTTTCTGCCCAGCTCTGGGCCATAGACCACTTCTGACTGCACTGCACTGCACTAGAGCCTCTCCAAGGGCTTTTTCCAGCATCCTGGCCCGGCCCCTGCTCCTGCTGCACTGTCCCTCCGCTATTTCATGTCTTCTTTTCATTTCAAATGTCTGTCTCTCCGCTGGCTACTCTCAAACTGGTCCCGCTTCCTGCCTATCAGCTGCCTTGCATTTCCTTCTGCCTGTAAGACACTCCTTGGAGCCTTGCATTTAAGAGTTTGAAAGCCAAGCCAGTTGTTTTTCCTGGTGTCCCTCTCTGTGACGGGCATCCACTTAACCCACACTGGACACCTCGACCCTCCCTTGCACTCTTGCACTGAAAAGTTCCAGTGTCACCTCAACTGGCCTCTGGGCATCTCTGGTCTAGAGCCTAGCTCCGTCCTGTCATTCCCACTGTCATTGCCTGGCCTCTGGCTGTGACCTCCTCTGCCCCCACTGGAGTCCCTCTGCCTTTCTTTTCTTTTCCATCCCCCTCCACCACGCTACTCACACAACCTTTCCAAAGCTAATATCCACTATCAGGGCCTCCCTTATAAGCTCCAACTGCTCGCCACCTGCAGGACCGAAGCCTCATTCTTTGGAAAGCACCCACCACCACACCAGACTCTTTTTCTGGCGTGGGGTGATCATGGAATTTATTATCTAAACCAGGCCACTTCTGAGCATAGAGGGCACTATTAGAAGTCATGCTGTGACGATGGGCATGCATTGGGACATGTGGGCTTCTGGTTCTGGCTCATTTCCAGCCCCCTCTCCCACCTCTAGCCCCATCATGATGCTCACAGGGTCATCTCATCAGACAAATGAAACCTCAGGCCAGCATTGTTGCCCATGGGCCATGTTTTCCCTTTTGCTTGAAATTACATCCTTCCTCCCCAGCTAAATTCAACCTCGCTTCTCACTCAGACCCAGCTCTCTCCTCACTTGTCTGGAAAAGTCTGGGAGAACTGTCAAAGTGCCCTCAAAATCCATCCTGCTCCCTCTGGTTCTGCATTGGTGAGAGCTCCAGCCCTGAAGACTGGCAGACAAAGCAGCAACCTTGGTTAATCGCCTAAGATTCATCTCAGTTTCCAAACCCATGAAATGGGTATAACTGCAGTGTATGTGCCGTTCTCACCCAGGCTGCTGTGAGCACTGAATAAGGAGTGTGAGGGAGTCACCAAGTGCTGTGCCTGATGGATGGGAGCATTTGGGTCCTCAATCCGATTGTTTTCTCACAGTACTGTAGACAGCAGATTCCTCCATTAAAAAGTAAGAAGTGTCTGGGCATGGCGGCTCAAGTCTGTAATCCCAGCACTTTGGGAGGCCCAGTAGGACAGATCACTTGAGGTCAGGAGTTCGAGACCAGCCTGGCCAACATGGCAAAACACCGTCTCTACAAAAAAAAAAAAAAAAAAAAAAAGCTGGGCATAGCGGCGGCTCATGCCTGTAATCCCAGCACTTTGGGAGACCGAGGCTGGTGGATCACGAGGTCAGGAGGTCGAGACCATCCTGGCCAACACAGTGAAACCCTGTCTCTACTAAAATAAAAAAAAAATTAACCATGTGTGGTGGTGTGTGCCTGTAGTCCCAGCTACTTGGGAGGCTGTGGCAGGGGAATCACTTGAACCCGGGAGGCAGAGGTTGTAGTGAGCGAAGATTGCGCCACTGCACTCCAGCCTGGCAATAGTGCAAGATTCCATCTCAAAAAAAAATTAGTCGGGCATGGTGGTGTGCTCCTGTAATCCTAGCTACTGGGAAGACTGAGGCACGAGAATTGCTTGAACCCAGGAGGCAGAGGTTGCAGTGAGCCAAGATTGCACCACTGCACTCCAGTCTGGGCAACAGAGTGAGACTCCATCTCAAACAAACAAATAAACAAGAGGCAGCATAATGTCATGGTTTTCTCTTCTCTACGACCCTGGGTAAAGTCCTGACTCCTCAGTAAGTGCCCAAAAACTGTCTGAATAACGGCCGACACAGGAGGAAGGAGCAAAGAAGGCAGGCATCTGAGCGATTCAGAAGCGTGCTCCAGGGCCAAGCAGAGTAATTGGCTACTGCTTTGCAAGGTCCCGCAGAGCAGCCAGGCTCCTAGAAAGGCCTGGGGAGAAAGAGTAGCCCAGCCGATGCAGACTTGGATGAAAAGTCTCACAGGATCACTCCAACCCTGGCGACAGAGCCATCACTTCCTCTGAGTCCTCTTCCAAGTGTTGTGGCTGGGTGTATTGTGATCTCATTAGTAGGAGGCTCCTGTCATCGGTCTTTAATAATTGAGTGTTTCCCCATCTCCTGGCACATCTTGTGTACGTGTTAAAATCCCAATGAACACCACGCTTTGTTGCTCTGCTCTGCAGCAGCCAGTGCCAGTGAGCCAGAGCGAGCAGAACTCATGAGCATTTCCTAGCAACTCCTGCCTCCCAGGCCCATTGTGTCTTAGTGGGTTACGAGGTGTCCAGTGGATCAGGCCAGTTCAAAGGCTGGCATCTTGACAGTCTTACATCACCAAGGACCACGTAAACCTCCTAACCCAAAAGAAAGGAAAAAGAGAGAGCGCACGGAGCTTTAAATAGAAGCAAACGCTGTTTGCTATTTTGCTAAAGCTGGAACAAGGGGGCTTCTTTCATGGAGGATAAAAGACTAAAAATTGATAGCAGGGTTATCTGAAGACTCAGGATTCATCTCATTTCAACGGGGAAAAAAATGAACAGGAATCAGTTATTCCAGTCCTTCTCTATTAGATTTAGTTCAAACATATCACTTGCGTTGGCAGTCAAGTGGTATAGGCTATTTATCTGAAGGGTACTTGATGATCCATTTGTTTATTGATTTAGTTAAGCAGGTGTAGGTAACCTTGTTTACTTGGAAGAAAAAGAGGTCTTGTGTTCTGTGAGAAAGAAACTGCGTATGGGTTAAAAAGAGTTCTGTTAACATAAATTAGAAAGAAAGTTGGAGTAGAATAACAAAACTCAGCACTGTCTAAGCTCTCAGTCAATTCTGAGGAATCCGGAATGTTGTGTCAAAATGATGGTTTGCAAAGAGCGGGAGACGTTCTCATAAAACCCAGAGGTGGAGAAAAATGAACCCAAGTGTCTGGAAGTGATGGGTAGTCGGGGAGCTGGAGAGAGAATGGTCCACGTGTTTTGTGTTTGATGCCTGCAGATTTGAAACCTTGTCAGGAACACGGGGAGGGAGTTGGAGATTCAGCCAGAAAGATGGCGTTTTATCCTCAGGCAAGAGTGTTAGTGTGTATAAAAGAGGAAGCATGCTTGAGGAAAATGAGGGCATCTTCTAAAGAGTCAGGTATTTTAGGGAACAACAGATTTCTGGTTGCTTACAAAACTCTAGGACAAGGAGCTACACACGGACAGAGTTATATGTTGGTTCTTCAGACATGAGCAGATAATCCTACAAACAAATGTGTAACTATGAAAGGTAGTCATAGTGCATGAGCAGCAGGCTTTCTCGGAAGAAAACCATTTAAAAAGCTACTCTCCAATCTTGCTCTCTCTTCTGGAGCCTTGCAAGGGAGTTTTCCTGTTTGGCCAGAGGGTGGATGCTGCAGTCATTATGGCTACCATGTCGAGGAGTGGCCCTTGCACATGGCAGTGCGCACACGAAGGCAATGCTTTTCTGTGCCCTCCTGACAGGGTCCTGCACTCCTTCACCACTGGAGGCACCACTCCTGATGTCACAGGCCAAATGCTGGGTGACTCCCCACCAGCACAACCACAGGGGACTGTCAAAATCCATCCAGAACTAACCACCCTTTACCACCCAGACTGCTTCCAATCTTGTCCAACCAACCCTCATCTCCCCAAGATTGTCCTCAAGCCTTGTCATTCATGTCCTTGTGTCCGTTCTTGTCCCTTACCACTTTTTAATACATACTCAACTCAGCAAGCCGAGTGGTTCTCTTAAAACATGTAACAGAACTAAAGCGAAACAGCACATCTCTTGATACACTTGGAAATGTGTGCACAGTCCCCGTAAGACCTGTGTAAGGATGCTCCTGGCAGCACTGTTCAAGACAGCTCAACAGAGCCTATTAACAGCAGAACAGATAAACACACTGATACGGTTTTGCTGTCCCCACCCACATCTCATCTTGAATTGTAGTTCCCATAATCCCCATGTGTCATGGGAGGGACCTAGTGGGAGTTAATTGAATCATGAGGATGGTTTCTCCCATGCTGTTCTTGTGACAGTGAGGGAGTTCTTACCAGATCTGACGGTAAGAACTTTTATAAGGGGCTTTTCCCCTCCTTTGCTCTGCACTTCTCCTTGCTGCTGCCAAGTGAAGGACATATTTGCTTCCCCTTCTGCTACGACTGTAAGTTTCCTGAGGCCTCCCCAGCCATGCTGAACTGTGAGTCAATTAAAACTCTTTCCTTCATAAATTACTCAATCGCAAGTATGTCTTTATTAGCAGCATGAGAATGGACTGATACACACACGATAGTCCTTCTGCACGATGACACAGCAGGGACAACAAACCGCTACTTGCCACAACGTAAATGAATCCCAAAACAACATTGAGCGAAAGAAGCCAGGCAGGAAAGAGAAAAGATGTCATCATCCATTTACATGAAGTTTGCAAGCAGGCCAGTCTAGATCACGGAGATAGAGGTCAAGAAAGCAGTTACCCTCGGGTGGGAGGCAGATAAGCAACAAGGAGGAAGAATGTACAGGGTTGATCTAGGGAGGCTGAAATGCTGTGATTCTTGGTCTGGTCCTGTCTAAAGAGATTCGCTTTGAGAAATTTCATCCAGCTATACCCTTATAATTTGCATGATTTTCTCTCTCTATGCTATACTTTAGTAAAGTATGAAACATTTCAGATAATTACATAAAGTGAGTTTAAAAATGGACAGTCATGAAGATCATGAGAACTGTTTTATATGCTATGGGCATAGAATATTTGATGTAAATTTTGAGTACCCTGTATTGGTGATATGAAAAAATTACTGTTAAATTAGAGCCATTCAAGGTTATAAAAGAAAATTGGTACTGATATTACCATCTCCACACCATTCTTTTCACCAAATGTATTTGGTATTTGTATTTTAGATAATGTTTTTAATGGAAGTGTTTGAGGCCGTTTTATACTATCTGATTGAGGGTATAGTAAGATCTACTTATTGACATCTTTATCCCAAATTACACAGATACAGTGGAGAGCAAGTCAGATGGTACAACTGCTATGTTCAAAACCTTTCAATGGTCCCATCTTGCTCAGAGTCAAAAGCTAAGTGCAAAGTGGCCACAAGACTCACAAAGCTCCGCCTGGCCTTCATACCCTCCCTGATTTACTGAGCTTTTGGCCCAGTAGGTTCCAGCAAGCCAGGCATAGAGTAACCTCAGGGCCTTTGTACTGGTTGCCTTGCCTTCTGGTTCTCCTTCTAGAACATTTTTCCAGATGAAGGTAAGCTTTATTTCCTCACCCCTTTCCATTTTTGTTTAAACATCACTATATTAGTCCATTTTCAAACAGCTGTAAAGACATACCTGAGACTGGGTAATTTATAAGGAAAAGATGTTTAATTGGCTCACAGTCCTGCATGGCTGCGGAGGCCTCAGGAAACTTACAATCATGGTAGAAGAAGGGAAAGAAGGCACATCTTATTGTACATGGTGGCAGGTGAGAGGCAGCCAGCAAGAACAGAGAACACTGTCTTATAAAGCCATCAGATTTGGTGAGAACTCACTCACTATCATGAGAACAACATAGGGGAACCACCCCCATAATTCAATCCCCTCCCTCCCTCAACACATAGGGATTATAATTTGAGGTGAGATTTGGGTGTGGACAGCCAAACCATATCAATCACTGTCTCTGTGAGTCCCTTCCTGACTCACCCTCCTCTGCTTTTCCTCCTCATAGCACTTACCTTTCATTACACTATACTATTTAGTTACTTATGTTTCCTTCCCTTAGAATGTAAACTCCATGAATAAATTTTTGTCTATTTTGTTCACTGCTTATGTCCTTAGTGGCTAGGAAAGGACTTGGCAGGTAGTAGAAACTTAGTATTCCAGGAATGCAAGGGTGAAGGGATTAATGAGTGTACAGAACTTGCTTTGAATCCCGTATGGTGTGAAGCAAACTAGAAATGCAGGCAACATCCCGGTCAACAAAACTGGATTGTAGAAATTCCTTAAGCCAAGTTTAAAGTCAGATCAAGACTAAAGAAAGGGAGAAAGGCTTATTTCACTGAATACTCCCTGCCTCCGGTCTCCCTGTATTCTTATTTGGGTACACCAGCTCACTGTTTCATACATACTAAACAATCTTTAGTAGGTGCACCTACTATGTGCCAGGCTGTGCTGGTCGCAGGATCCCTGGTTAAGTGGCACCGTGAGGAAAGATGCTGATAGATGAGAATCACTTTCAAGGCTTATGAATTGCTGGCATTATCTCAGAACATCGTCACCGAAACCATCATAAGAGACTACTATCTCCTAATTTTATAACCTAACTTTACAGAGAGGCTTTCTGAGGTTAAGTGACTCGCCCAATGTATTGGCGCCAGGAAGTGGTAGAACAGGGGTTTGCACTAGCCTGCTGGGCTCCAGCCTGCACTCTGCTTTCTCCTGTGAGGGATGAGACTTCAGCCAGAGCTCATCAGAATGTGAGTGTGGCTGGATATGTTTAAACTGAATCACATAGGCACAGACCAAAGAAGCAAAGCACTGGTCATGCAGATGTTGTCAGGACATGCATTGTGGGGCCTTTGAGGGGATTCTAAAGACGAGCCACATTTTGGCAGATAGGGCAGAGGAATGGGTGCAGAATCAAAGAGGGCAAAATCTGAGCAAATGGGTTGCAAACAGGACAACTCCAGGGAAAAGCAACTCAAGGAACTTTCTCTGCCACCCATCCTATGGCCGACAAGATGATGATCAAGCTCTTTTGCTAAGACTATGATGGTGTAGTGAAAAGGGTCTGGCATTTACTAGGTTTGCAATAAATGTCAGTTTCCCTTCTTACTATGCCTAGGGGTGGGGGAATCACAGAAAGAACATAGACATGGAATGTTCTATTTCTTCTAAGTAGGCCTGGCTCTGATAATTGTTTTAGACTGATTGCATTTCCACAAGGGTGACATCATAATCTTTTTCTTGCTGGGGATAAACCCCCTCTGCTATAATCAAAGAATCATAGCGTATCAGGTCTGAGAGTGTCCCCAAGTCTCCCAAGACTCTACTCTTCAGAGAGAGACAGGAGAGGAGAGGTAACTAATCCCTAATCACACAGCTAGTTGCTCAGAAGTAACTAATTTATGATTACACAGCCAGCTGCTGGCACCCTGAGAACCATACCAGGTGGTTCAAAGGTGTGTGTGCAAATGATGGCCACCAGGGTGAGGGAAAGGTCATTTGAGGGAATGATGCCCTCTGCCCTCGCCCCCATCCTGCATCCCCAGTCCCCCTGCATCTCCCCTCCTCTGCAGCATCCCTTTATGGCTTCAGTTAGGAAAGTCAGCTGTCAGTGGCACTTGGGCCATTGCTGGTTCTTTCTCTTGCAAACAGCACCTCTTTGAGATTTCTGGGTTCATTGTCAAAGAATAAGACGCGTAGTAGAATACGCGATTATTTGACTATCTGTGGGCTTATGATTTTCCATGTGACATCCATTGAATCAGACTATTCAGTGCTCTGGACCTTGCTATTTACTGATTATGCTTCATTTAAAATCATTTTCTCCACCACCATCTACCGGACTGAATTCAAGTCCCTGGAGAGGCAGTCCCCTGGGTGGAGGCATAGCGAATATCTCTGGGGAGTCTAATATTTTACCTGCTTGCATACACATTGTGAGTGACTATTAGCTTTTTTTGAAGTGACTCTCTGAGGAATGGGAAGAAAAGAAGCTGGCTGACAGTGGGGTCTCAAATACCACCAGGCAGAACTGAGAGACTGTCCTGAACAATGAAGGAGGAAGAGAGCTGAAAAGAGGGGCAGGCAGTGGAGTGTGGAGTGGCTGGGGCATAAGCAGCCCTGACACAGAGAAAGGAGAAAGACCTGTGGAGTCAGGGGAAGACCTGATTCTTTGCCATCTGGCAGATCTGGGTGTGAATACAGCTCCACCTACCAGCAGGTGGCCTTTGAGAGTGACTTAGTCCCTTTGGAGTTTCTATTTTCTTTTTACAAATGAGGCCAATGATTGTGCACACCGAGTTATCAGGAGGGTGAGTAGAACCATGCCTGGCACATAGTAGGTGCTTCACTGAGCTGGCACCCTGGCCTTCCTTGTTAAAGTAGATGACACCATTTACCAGCCTTGGTTCCATTAGCCTGGAAGTTGGATTGATTGCCAGGAAAATGCCCCAGTTCTCCAAAGTCTCTTGAATAATTATCTCATGTCAGAGCAAACAAGGTCTTGCCATACTCAATTTCCAAAGATGCAAAACAGGGATGCATTAGAGGCCTCATTTCATTCAAGAGACCTTCTTACACCACCAGACATCACAGAGTAATGGGGAAACTAGGTTTGGAGTTAGACTCTGAACTGGATCCTTGGGGAAACCTTCCCAGTGTGTGAGCCGGTGAATACTGTTATTGGGTAATGATGATAGCTAATGTCTTCACAGCACCACCATGTGCCAGGCATGTCCTGAATACTTTATGCTGTAACTCATGGGCTCATCTCCAACCGTAGAGATGCCTTGAAGTAGATACCTCTATTATTTGTGTTTTGCAGATCAAGAAACTGAAGCACAGAGAGGCTAAATCACTTGCCCAGGGTCAGTCCAGGCATGAACCCAGACTACCTGGCTCCAGAGGTCACACATGCAGCCACTGTGCCACACTGCCTTCCAGTGCCTCAAAGGGCACTGGTTAAATGACCCAGATTGGACAAATCTGTTGGTTCAGCACAGCACTATGGGCTTCTATGCCATCTGAGGACTGCCAAGGATGTCAATGGCAGGGAATAAGCCCGGACTTTTCTCTGGGAAGAACAGTGGTCCAGGACTGACTTCTGTGGTCCCTGCACCCTCCAGAGTGTGTTGCCCACGTGCACTTTCATCATCAGCTCTCCGCCTTTGCCAAAGCAATTCGACGGCTATGTTTTTAGGGAGGAAACTGAGGCACAGGGAAAGTGGTAGTCAAAGGTTAATCTGTTTAGAGCCAGCATTTTCTACCTTCTGACTCTTAAGTCTCTTACAGATCTTGTATTCAGTATATTTCTTTGTTAATTTGGTGAGGCAGTTCAGTATGACGAGTGCATCTTTGGAGAGGCAACAAATCTCTGCTTCTTTCTCTGTAAGTAGAGAATATGGCAGCCACATCATAGGTGACTAGAGGGAATTGAGTAAGATTCACCATACCACATCCCTAGGACAATGCACCATAGCAAGTATTTAATAAGTGGTAGTCCTTTTTGGATGGCTGTTTATTTGTATCACAAATAATTTTAGTCATGTGTGAGCCATATTCAATGAGTTTGTATTATGAGTGAGACCATTCATAGGAAGTCTTCATCTGTTCAGATCAGCTCCACTGGGAATGACAGAAAAGGAAGTAGAAGTGAATAAAACATCCAAGCCAAACCCCTCCAAACAATGAGCTGAAATCCGGAGCTGAAGGTGTATTTTTAGTTCATGGCAGGCTGAATCAATTTGGCATATTGGCTATATTTCACAAGCCACATACCCAAGTGTGAAAAGAAAATATTCTCTAATTGAGTCTATTTTCCTCTCAAGCTTCCACTCCAACTGTGCAGAATATTAGGCAAGTCAAGGAAACTCAGCTGTTTAAAGGTTCCCCTGAAGGTTTCCAGTCATTTCAGCCCTCGCCTCTTCCCTAAGCCACATCTACATTCTCACAGGGCAGGGTAATGGCAGAGATGGGGGTTTAGCCTCTGTCAATTGGGAAGGTATTCCCTGTTCCCCACCGCCTTTTGTTCATGGTGGCATCTCTGGTGATGACCACTGCATGGTTATGCTGTGATAATCAGCCTCTGTCACCTTTGGTATCTGCTATGACAGCTGGGTCCTTCACTGGCCATGGGCTTGCACAATCTACAGGCTACTTCCAATATCCAAGACAGACACCCCAACATGCACGTGCACATACACCATGCACACACATCATACACGCACACATACGCATCCCCTTTGGTCTTGGTCCAAGGAGAGGGGCAAGGAGGCAGGGCCTCAACTTGCTTCTATACATTCTCCCTGCCTCCATCTGGTCATCTGTCATTGTCTGTTTCTGTGGCTAAAAGAAGGGGCATTTGGCTAAATATTCTGTTCAACCTATTGCTTATGCTAGGACTTGGGCCTCTGTAACCTTAAAATCCATAACTGAATATCACTGTATCATTTCTTTTTATATTTTAATTTGGGCCTTCTTTCTTCTGAGATAAGGAGCCAAGCTGTGGTTTCCTTGAGGATGTGTTTTATTTTCAGAGGGGCACCACAAAGATGATGTAAATAAGGGGAAACGTTAACGTGCATATGCATGCACGTACACACACACACACACACACCCCTTCATGTATCAGTTCTTGCCACTGGCAAAAGCTTGCACCACAAGGCTCAGAGGTGCCAGAGAGTGATGAATATTCCTTTATTTCCGAATAAAGAAGCCAAGGGCCAGGGGATCAGGTTCTGTACCCAGCAGACCTGGAGGTGGAAAAGATGGTTCTGCAGCATGGCCCACCAGCATGGAAAGGTGGCGGCTGTGTTGCAATGAGCACCATTTAGAAGAACATGAGCTTAGGAGCAGACGGCAGGTCTGTGAGCACATTTCTGAGAAGAAGCTGTGCTTGCAAGATTGTGACAGCTTCTTCCCCCTCCTTCCCAGCAGTGAAAACAATTATTCTTCACATTAGTCTCCCTCAGTTCAGACCCTCATCCATCTCTATCCAAATGGCCTGAGATGAACACTGTCCAAAGAGCTTCTTTAAAAGCCTCCATCAGCACAAATGTGCCAACGCCAGGAATGGCTTCTTCTCTTTGTTGGAGGTCAGGTCTTCCCGTCTGCAGAATTATGGCCTCCCCCGGGCTGGCCCGAACTGTGGCCTTTGCCCATGGCCATGGCTGTGCACAAGACCTTCCTGTCCCCTCTGAGTCTTTCCCCAAGTCAGCCTGCATCCCTTCAAGGTTGCTAATGGCCACCCTTTCTTCACCCCAGTGGCATGTTTAGTCTCAGAGCTGATGCTTGACCGTTCTGTCTTTATTGTCCTGTCAAATCGTTTTGGTGGAGAAAAGTACAACTTACCCAAATCGCTGTAGAAAGGAATCAGAAAAGCATCTGTAAAGTTGGTTGTCTAATTGTGCTCCTTCCTTTCTATTCTATGAGCAGTGGAAGTAAGGCAAGCTGTGTGTGTGTGTGTGTGAGTAGGGAGGGGTGCTAATCTCAGGCTCACCCTCCTGTTACCATGTCTTGCAGATGGGCAAGATGATGATGGTAACCAATGACCTGCAAGTAAGATGGTGCAGGATAATTGCCTCTGTAAGCTTCCTGGAGTCTACATCTTATCCTAACCCAACCGATATTGTATTCTAACAGTTTTTGAATCTCTTGTAAAAAAATTCGATCTATAACGTAATTTGTATGTATACTAAAATAATTAAAAAGTAACACCTCTGGGTTTAAAGTTGTCACACAGGAAATGTCAGGGGCTGCAAGATGGGCACGTTAGTTTCTTGGTGGCTGCAATAACAAATTACCACAAACGTAGTGGCTTAAGACAATAGAAACATGTCCTTTTAAAGCTCTGGAGGCCAGAGGTCCAAAGTGAGCGGTACATGGCTAAAATCAAGTTGCTGGTAGGTCTGGTTCCTTCTAGAAACTCTAGAGGAGAATCCATTCCTGACCTCCTGCAGCCTTTCTGGTGGCTGATAGCATTCCTTGGCTTATCGTGCCCTCACTCCAGTCTTTAGTCTCTGTTGTCACATTGCCTTCTCCTCCTCCTCTGCAGGCAGTCAAATCTTCCTCTGCTTCACTCATAAAGATGCTTGGGATTACATTTAGGGCCCAAGTGGATAATCTTCCAAGTGGATAATAGGGCCCAGGGTAATCTTCCCGTCCTCATATCCTTACCTTAATCACATTTGCAAAGTCTCTTTTGCCAAATCTGCTAACATGCACAGGTTCCAGGGATTAGGGCACAGATATTTATCCTAATATTCCATCTGTCATGGTGAGGGGCCAGTTTCAGCTTGGATTCTACTCAAAAAGTGAACCTTCCTGCCAAAGGGAGTGGAAGACACACATGCCCTTTGTCTCAGCACCCAAGGGAGAATTCTGAAATGGTCAGAGTGCCAGTAGACAGGGGAGAGAGCTGCAGGGCCACCCAAGTGGACGAAAACGATTCCCTGGGTTAGCAGTAACATAAACAGCCAGTACTTTGCAGAGCATTTTGGAGAGAAAGTAGTGGTCACCAGAACAGGTGACAATCCCAGTGTAAGTGATGAGGAATCTGAAGATTGCACAGACACTGATGGCTGCCCACCCTAAAGTCATTTCTACCTTTCTTGCTAACATGATCTTGATTTTCCCAAGTTGCAGTGTACCCAGCCCAGGAAACAACTTCCTTGGATCATACTTTGAATGGAGAGGGTCTAAGCTGATCCCATTCCCCTTTGCCAGGGGATTGATTGGTCTAGGATAAGCCTGTGGCTCAGTCTCAGCCCATGAAAGCTAAGAGAGGATATACTGAAGGGCAGGTGGGCTTCTGAAGATTTCCCTTCCTGATGAAAGACAAGAGGATTTTAAAGATAAAGCAAGATTGCCCCTTCCTTGCTGTTTTGCTCTGCACAGTCATGTGAGGAGGTAAGACCCGGAGCCGTGGCAGCCATCTTGTGACCGAGATGGACACACTGGTTGATTAAAGCCAATCCACTGAGGGTGAGAAGCAGGGGAACACCTTTGAAACATCAAAAGGACCTCAGGACTGCGCACTGCCATATTGTCTTGTTAAGTGAACTATAAATTCCTTATGGTTCATTCTACTGTTACTCAAATTGTCTGTTATTTGGAGCTCAAGACACTCTAAGTGATAAAATAAACATAAGGTCCTCAGAAGGAATCCACAGAACACGGACAAGACACAGAAAACTGGAGTTCAGATGTAGCCTCCAGGATACCAAAGACCCAACCATTCTTCCCAGTGAAGAGCGACCTTACATTGCTGTCTGAACTCCAGTGCATGCCAGTGTATCACTGTGCATTTTCCTGAGGAGTTACTACATGGCGATGTGCCTAGAGCACTCACTCATTCCTGGGTTTGTAACATAATCTCGAGAATCCTTTCACCATCTTCATACATCACAAACTCAACATTCTCTTCAACTGTCATGATACCTGAATTGGGTAGATGCTATCGATAATACTTAGAACTCTGTTGCTTATATTGAACTGCTAAACTAGATAAGTCTCATTCAGCCCCTCCATTTAGAGATACTCAGTCGTGTCCTTTTTCGGGATACTTATTTTAGGCTGCTTATATAATATCTCCTGCATGTACCTTCCAAATCAGAGGGATGTCCCTCAGCTCCACACATTGCAGCAATCAACCACATGATTAATTAACCCTGAGTGTAATTTAAGCTACTTTAAAGAAAATTCTGGGAAAACAGACATAAAATACCTATCTTTCTCGCTGAATTGCTTGTTTGAATTCCCTCATTGATATCAGACTCAATTATGCAATATCTCAGAAATACACAAACATCTGCGATTTTATTTCAGAGCATAGAAAGACAAAGATTTCAATGCCCTGTGTGGTTTCAGGAACATGATGGATCTTATTGAGGTTGAGGTGGGGGAAAAGAAGAAGAAGAAGAAATAAACCAAACTCCCTTATTCAGGTGAAATGGAATTCAGACTGTGTCGAATAATCTAAGGAGGAAGACATTGGCTCATTTCACAATGCAGATTCTAGGTTCTATGTCGAATTTTCTTTTAAGAAATACATCTTTGAAAAGTCATCACCTCTTTTGGGACATGGTTAAAGTATGCCTGTACCACTGATTAGCTACATAACTTTTAATCTAGGAGGTTATGTAGATAATACTAATTTGTCTGACAACTCCCTGACCATCCAGCTCTGTCCTTGTTTTTTCTGAGTCAGCACACTCACTCTTAGAGAAGCCTGCATCTTGCAGAGCTGTCACTTCTATCAAACAGAATGCCCTCAGGGTTTATGCTCATCATTAAAGAAAAAAAAACTTGTTAGAGTATTAGCCAGGCCCAGTGCAGCCCCGTTAAATTAATTTTAGAGATGTATCTAGGTCAGACATCTATCTGCATGTTGCATACAAACACACCAACTAGTTACCTAGTATTTGCATGTTTCTAGGCTGTTCGGGCCATGCTTGATGGAGAATTATCCTTTATTTTGGTCCCAGATGGAAAAATGTTTGTTCCTGTTCAATGTAACCATAAAGTAATTGTGGTATTTCTTCTGAAAGTTGGCCACCACAAAATATTTCCAATGATCTTTCTAGAAGACTATTTCTAAAGGGCATCAACATTTCTGCCTCTGTTAACTAGCAATTCTTTATACAGAATCATTTGATCCCCAAATAATTTATGAATTCTCCACATCGCATTTTATCTTCTGTGTAGAAAGACTGTGTTTCATAAAGTCCCTTTAGAGGTAATGAAGTTTCAACACAAAGCTGAGATGATGCAGTTCCAATACACTGTCCTTTGGGTAGAAATTAAGCTTCACTGAGAAATAAGAATTTTGTATTTTGGTAGTGGTGGATAAAGAATATTTAAAGTATGTACAATGCAAAGGATCTGTATAGAAAAGATAAAATCTGTGAGAAGAATCTGCAACACCGATGTTCTTCAATCTGCTAAAATGCCAACCCAAGCATAACCAATGGAGTCCAAAATTGTTATAGAAGGAAACCTTTGATCTTGTACATGACACTCCTAGGATGACCTGTATGCCCTTTCAAGAACATGTATTTCTTGTGGAGTTGAATGAAACTGACAGGTCCCTACACAGTCTTCTCAGAGCTATTTCGTAAACAGCAAAGGCATGGCAATGCAGGTAAGCACAACAGCATTGTCATCAGGTGAGAATTCAGACAGAATCAGCCAGTATGTCCTGAAAAAGGCCCTCATTAGACAAATGAGGTAACCAAGGTTGGGCCAAAAAAAAAAAAAAAGAAGTAACGTCCTTAGTCCCACAAGCATGCCTTAACTTGCTGTGTGTCAATTCTTGTTAGGATGCAATCTGTATAAAGAAGACCTCCATGCTTAGATAGTGTCTATGATAGCAACGGAGTTCTAGGCAGGAATTTTAATGCTTGTCCTAACAACTTGTACTGTGACTTGACCTGATACAAATACTATCTAGAGGACCCATGATAACTGTGCTTGGTTTATCCAAAGCTTAGAGTCAGAGGAAAATCTGGGTAAATGACAGCACAAGACAGAGTCCACTACTCAGTAAGCCTGAGATGTAGAGAAGGAAGGTATGCTTAACGCTATCCAAGATAAGTAGTAACAAGATTGGACCACTGTGTTGGCTTTTTGCAATGGACTGAAACAAGCATTGCAACTATAGCCTAGAGATCTGTAAATCCCAGCCATGTGGAATACGGACAAAAGGATGGCATCAAGATGTAACTTGCATAGCAACTCACTTTTGATTGGATCACTAGCACGTTTGTGACCCAATGATGTGACATGATTAGATCTGAAGCCAGCCCAGGAACACACACAGTGATGACTGTGAGATTAACTAGGCTGACTCATGGGCACGGTGGGGCATGGGCAACTGAAAGTCTAAGACTTCCTGGAGCTGGGGAGAGTTAGAGCTCATTTTCTTTACGTGGGAGATCGAGGACAACGTGAAAAACGAAGATTGCTCATTAGAAAAGGGAAACTATGTCTTCGATTAAAAAGGTTTCTGTCATTGGAAAGTATGATAAAGGAAGGGTGGTCAGAATTTCTGACATTTTTTCTGACATTGTAGGAAGGTTGTGTGGGGGAAGCAGCATGCTGTGGTATATTTTTTCCCCTATCTGTACTTGCTAGCCATGTGAGCTTAACGGGCCAATGCTGTAAGCCTCAGTAAAATGGGGACTCTAATATTCTTCTTTTACTGATTGTGGGAGGATTAAATAACATGGCATAGTGTGTAGCCCATAGTAGGTGGTACCAAATACTTGAAATTTCAGAAGATGTATTTCACTACAGGGTCATCTTTTGACTTGATTGCATGTCTACTAATTAATTCAATGTCTACTAATGAATTTTAAGGGCAAATGTAAATATAATTAAATAATCATTGAGACCAGTATGAGGACGGACCTTCTCACTTCTCACCCTCCTACAACTATCTTACATTATGAGAATCAGGAAAACAACAACCACCACCCAGTATTGACAGAACAAAAACAAATCATAATTGAATGTATCACACTAAGTGTGAAGATTATACCACTGAGAGGCACACTAGGCCAATTCACATCCACCAAGGCAATTATGCCATGTTGTCAGGGAAAGCCCCAGAAGAGGAGGTCAGTGTGGGCAGCGAGGGGGTCACCTGCCTCAGACAGAGGCTTTATGTGAATGGCCTTCTCCCTAAAACTCTATAAGGGCAATGTTAGCAACTCCATGAAGAACAGTTCTAAGGAAAAAGGATTGCGTCCTTAAGGAGAGCTCCGAGGAGAGCACTACACACAGGGGTCTGTTGGGGGGGAAATAGGGGAGGGACAGTGGGAGGTGGGGAGAGAGAGCATGGGAAGAAAAGCCAGATATAGGTGAAGGGGAGGAAAGCAGCAAATCACACTGCCATGTGTGTACCTATGCAACAATCTTGCACGTTCTTCACATGTACCCCAAGACATAAAATACAATAAAAATTTAAAAAATTAAAAAAAAAAAAGAATCAGTTGGGGCCTTATTTAAAATACGCATGTCCAACAGAACACTAGATCATGCTTGTTAATAGCAGGGCTCAGAAATGACTCCCTGGTCAAACGTTTCCCAAGTCAGTTTGGTGCTAGCATTGCCCATTTGCACAGCTGTACCACGACGCTATTTCCGTTTAAAAGTTTGTTTTCAGATGTTTGTAATTCCAGCAAAGCCCTCCAAGGGGATCTCCATGAATTAAAATACGGACAATAATGTCATCCCACTTACCCAAGTCTACCATTTAGCCCCGGCCCAACTGGGGCCAGAAATTTACCTTGGAGGCCACTTCAGAGACATACGAGGCCTGGCTACTTTCTGGCAGAGACCCAGTGAAAAATACACTAGAATATATGAGGAAGGCAGATTCATTGCTCATTGCTCAGTGCTGCATTCAGACCACGCCCACCTTGATTTGTTTATAACAGGAGTTCTCACATGGTGATCCCCAAGTTCCAGCATTACTTATGAATTTGTTGGAAATAAACATTCTGGTCCCACCCCAGACCCACTGAATGAGAAACTCTGGGAGTGGCCCCAGCAATCTGTTTTGGCACACTTTGAGAAGATTCTAATGTACTCTAAAGTTTGAGAGCCACTGGTTAAAAAAAACAGACAAACAGGCTGGGTGTGGTGGCTCATACCTATAATCCTAGCACTTTGAGAAGCCGAGGCAAGCAGATCACTTGAGGTCAGGAGTTTGAGACCAGCTTGGTCAACAAGATTTCACTGTCTCCATGAAAAACAAAACAACAAATTAGCTGGGCGTGGTAGTAGGTGCCTCTAATCCCAGCTACTGGGAAGGCTGAGGCAGAAGAACTGCTTGAACCTGGGAGGTGGAGGTTGCAGTGATCCAAGATTGCACCACTACACCTCAACCTGGGCAACAGAGCAAGACTCTGTCTCAAGAGAAAAACAACAAAAAAGCAGACAAACAAACAAAAAACCAAGCCATTTCCCCACTTCTTTCAAAACAGTGACCCAATAAGTTTGTGACTAGTTAGGCCTCCCAAGCATTTGTTGAGATTTTTCTACATTCAGTTAGAGGAAGGAAAAGAAATAAACATCATTTTCACATGATTGACATTCTGTAAAGTAGCTATGATTTGAAAACATCAGAATGAGACAAAACCTGACCATTAGAAAAGAAAGGCAGTTATTCTAATTTCACCACTTTGAGTATTTACTTTCATAAGGGCAAAGTCACCTGGTGAAGTCATTTTTTACACAAACTAGAATCTAATCATGCTGCAATGCCTCTTCAAGGTGCAACGGCTGCAGAGCTTATGAGTGTTTCTGGGTACATTGTGCAGTTTCATTTTAGCTGCTCAAATTATGAACAGCTACTCAGTGACAGCTGCCCAGGGAATGAAAAGAATGTTTTAAATTTAATACTTATTTGTAATGTATCCTCCAGCATTCTTTTGCTACATGTATATAAATATACTCTTACATGCATATCTCCTACTTTTCCTAGTGTATATAACAATTAAGGGTATTAAGATGTATGTATAAATATATTCTATATACAGAAAGAAATAAAGTTTGAATGTAAGCAGGTTTTACATGGGAGAAATGGAAGTCCATTATATTGACACACAAATATATAAGGAAAAAGTGTACTATGGAATACAATATACTCTATTGAATAATTCTTGCATTGATTTAGAAAACCCAAAAGAACACAATTAAATGAACAGGAATTGAAGGTGCATGATGGATGCGTCCCTCATAGCATTTAAATCTCTTCCACTTGATTAAAAATTCCTAGTTCCTCTTCACTGAATTGTTTAGAGTTTTTGAGCAGCCTCTGCCCTGATTAAAACAAATTAGCATCAAAGATCCCCTGTTGAATGAGAAATCATTAATTGAGAAACATGCAATGCTCCTTAATTACCTTTAGAACAGTGAGAGAACAAATAATCTCAGGTTCCAGAGGGCCCTGTCTGCTCTGCACCATGGACTCATTTCTTGTAGCTGCTGGAATAAAACTCAAGCAGCAAACACTATCGGGGAATATCAATGCAAGCTTCAGTAAACACACTGTAGATTGTTTATCTAAAAGAAAAATATCTAGGTAATGACTAACTGGAAGAGAGGAAAACGTTTTAGTCTGTTATTTTTGACGAGAGCTTTAAAAGTGTTTTACATATGCCAATATTGATTGAGAAAGAATGCGAGCTGCTCTTTCTGATACAGATTTTAATGCTTTGCGTAAAACACTTCATTTATGCAATTACCTGATAAGATTTCAGATGCTTAGGTACAGATGCGCAAACTTTATCATTTAACAGTGCAGTGGAAAGCGCTAAAGTGTTAAACTTTACAAAATCCAGCTACAGATGGAAATTCAAATAATGATAGGGCACCACAGTTCTTCCTTCCTTTATACAGCAATACAATAATTATGACACCTTAGATAGGTCAGTGATAAATGATACATCCCTCCACCTTCAAAATCTGGAAAACCTTTCATAAGAACCCATGGAAATGTCAATAGAAAATCAAATTGTTACAGATGTTATGACAATGTAAAGACTGTTGCCAAATGCTTGTACACAGTGCCATACACAGAGCCCTCTGACAAGGGTGGCATGGTAGTGGGTGTGAGTTTCTAAAGACTCTAGAAGCACATTCCTCCCAAGCACCCTGGCAGAAAGCAATGTTCTCATTTTTCTACATGGGGTAAATAAAGCATGGTAAAGCACAGTTATTCAGCTGAGGATAGAATTTTGGTTTTATTCTAGTTTTCCCAGGCCTCCGTTTCAAGCACTAGATCATGCTTCCTTGGCAGTCTTTGAAAAAACTGACAGAATTGATTCAACTATCTCTACTTTTTTGATATTTTGGTTCACCGTACAATTTACAGACTGATTCAGACCAAGTAAAGCACAAAACTTCCCAAACAATGCTGCCATATAAGCTCTATATTAATGTGATTAAAATACAATTTGGGGAATTTGCATTTAATTTTTAGTAGCATGAAGTGACATGTTTTACAAGTTGAATTACACTTTTTACCAACAGTCTTAGTAGATTTCAAACTTTGTAGAGATTATTAATCACTATTCTTTGTCTTGCATCCCACCAAGGTAATAAACTTGACGTTGCTACAATCTTTGCTAATACTGCAAATAGTCCCATAGTGCCTACATTATAAGGGCACTTATCAAGACTCCATCAAGAATATGTACACAAAGTAATTTGCACCAAAAAGAGAATGTTATTAACTGTCTTAATGCAGTATAGAGGACTATAAACATGGTTGTAATACTTTGAAACACTAGGAAAATTGTTTTTTCTCAAAGGGTTCCCAGGAAGGTATATGCTTTTTGGGATATCCACAATTATTATCAATCCACTAATGTGCAAAATAAAAATGGTTCAGAAGTATTATCACATAAGAATGACTAATAAAAAGACCATCACATAACTGTCTTCTAGACATTGTTCAGAAAATCATGTAATTTAAACATTGCACATTACATATACAAACACAACAAATGTTTTTGTAAAGCTCATCATAGACACTGCCTCCTGAGAAACAAAATGATGCTATTTGGTAGTTCTCCCTTCTAGAAAGCCTGCTTTAGTTAACAGCCCACGCTGGTAGGAGTTTTTTTATTGTTGTTGTTGTTTTTGTTTTTGCTTTGGAAGGTCATATTGGAGCTGTCACTTCAGAAATCGACAAGGAGTGAACATTGGATTCTCAAGAGTTTTTTTTCCCTTTTCCAAGTAGTTCATCTGCCCCTAAATGTCTGGGGAGACCATATTCTTTTATCCTCACAAGGAAACAAGTTTCAAAGGAACCGGGAGATCCGACTCTCAGAAAGGAATAGTCTTGATAAGCAGCATATCCTGTTTGCTATTATCTATTTGTGTTGCAAGGTAATTCATTTCAGGTGGAAATCAAATTGCTTTAAGCTGAGCTAGTGTTTTTATTGGTGTCCTTCCAGCCGGCCTTCCTTTTAAGTGCCATCGTATTTCAAACAAGCTGATCTAAAGGAAAAGATTACTGCTGCCAACGTGCATTGTAACAAGGGAATGAAGATGTGCAAGACCTATTTTATGTTATTTATTTATATTTAAAACACTGATAGAGGTCTGAGAGCACCAGTCTGCCACTGGGGGAATGAGGTGACTAGTCGGCAAAGGGTTAGATGGGGTGCGTGAAGATGAGAAAGAATATCTAACACAATTTGTTAGTATTTGCTATAAAACTGCCACTTAAAGTTGAGGAAGGTAATATTTAAAATACATAACAGACATTGTAAAAATCTTGAAAAGCACAACTCTAAAATCACCAGGCAACACATACCATTGGTTCCAATTGCAATTTAGTTATTTGGTAACTTTGGCACATATATGCACTGTAGTGTTACTGCTACGAAAAAAATAAAGGGAAAAATGAACGCTCATGATTCCCTGATTTTAAACCTGGACCTTCTCATAGTAAAAAGAAAAAACATTTAACTATGATCTACTTCTCATTTCAACAACAAAAACCCATCACAAAACCTACATGAGGTAGTGAGCATTTTTATCTCAGCTTACTTAGAAATGGTTTAGATAACTGGCCCATGACATTAAAAAGAAACACCTCAGCATTCGAGTTAAAATTCGAGTACGTCTCTGCACAGGACCTGTTCTAAGATAACTTTTATGTCACTGGAAAGAAGAAAATTTAAAACATATTTGGGTAAAAGGGGCTATAGAAACACAAAGAATTATAAAGCAATTTGCTCCCTAATCCTATTTTCCTAGGCAGATTTTCTAGAGTGAGATCTCCTGACTGCACACAGCCAGGCTAAAGCAACTTATGTTTAAACAAGTATCTGAGTGAAAATATCACTCAGGCCAGATACCACTTCTGCCAAAACAACCAGAAAATACCACTTCTGCCAAAAATAACGCCGATTAAAGCTTTTGATGGTGAGACGAATACAGTGTTTCTGCAATGGTCTTTCAGGGGTTTGGTTTCGTTCAATTAAAACTACTCTGCACCCAATCTCTGAAGGGGGAGAAGATTGGAATGGGGGAGAGGGTAGAGGGTGTAGTTTACAGAAGCTCATTTAAAATTATAATCTTGTTTCATATTTGGAAAACAAAATAATACTAGCCGTTTTCATAATAGGGCTGGAGAAAGTAAAGCTGGACACTATGTTGGCTGCCATGGCCATGCCAGGTACCCTGATTCTAAACAAGTGAGGAGGTACATAAGAATCTGGAGAGGGAATAGTGTGTTTACCAAAAGGGTTATGGGTTGGAGCTGAAAGAACGCCTATCACTCACCTCAGCCACTCACAGGTGATTTCTCTGAGCAAACCCTTTTAGGCCAGAGAAAAGTCAGTTTTAAGCTAACCTCTCCAAATCTCCTCATAGCCACTGATACATCATCAAAAAGCTGAAAAGGAGAGTGTGCAAGGCTTAGATGTTCATAGAACAGCTACTGCTCTCTGTTGCGAGAGTTCACCTATCAGTCCTACCTGCTTAGGGTGCACCTTCATCCAGGACCTTCCAAAAGCTTCTCTTTCTTCTCTGACGTTCCTGGGCGATGGCTGCCAGGCTGGGCATGTTTCTCAGGGTTCGGTGGTCTTCTTCTTCCGAGCCCCTTCCTGGCCTGGCTTCCTAGAGGTGCCATGGGGAGGAGGAGGCCACCATTCCAACCCCTGAGCACAAGCAGGGCCGGCCTCAGGGTTATGCCTCAGGTCAGGGGTCAGGGTCCCAGCAGAGCCTGCGTGAAGCCCTGAGCCTAAGAGGTATCCAGGTGTAGGCCCTTCTGTTGGGGGAGGGGGTTGGAGAGAAGAGAAATGTTTAGATCCTCTTTGGTTTTCTCCTTCTTGGTGAGACCTGACAGAGGCCTAGCAGAGCAGTGCCACTGAAAGAAGGCTGGGCCGCAGAGAGCCACACAGGGACCAAGCCCAGAGCTTGCCAGAGAACGTGCAGGCTTTCCCCGGAAGGCTCAGCTATGCTGGAGCTACCCTGGTCTCAGATAGCTGACTAAATTTATTCTAAGTAAGAGCAATTTCTATAACACATGTCCTGTGGCATAGACCCTCATTATAGCTAGAATCTTAGCTGCTAGATCTTGTGAGTGCAGGAAAGGTCAATGCAAATCTGGTGAGGAGGAAAAGAGTGGAAAATGTATTTTGAATGTCAAAATTGAAAAACAAATTTTATAATCACCTTTTAGATGATGAGGGGCTTTTCCAAGTTCTCAGAGTGCTTTTTCCTGTGCGTCCATGGAAGGATTAACAAAACAAAACAAAACAAAACAAAACAAAACAAAACAAAACTGTATTTGGCAGTAGGGGTTGGAAGAGCCAATGTTTCTATTTCAATAAAGTCCTGATTAACACCACATGATAACATAAAATGTTGGCTTTCTAAAATGGGCTTGAACTTTTACACAATCTGTTTTTAACACTGGCATGCACACCTGTGTACATAGATACTGCTAGTAGCTCTGGTTCTAATTCTTAATTTCAAAAAATTTGATAAAACTAAAATGTTAAATGTACACTCTAATGAAAACACTGTTGTAACACCAATCAGATGGCTTGTATTCCTTGGAAAATTCTTTAAAGCATTTTGAATTAGAGCAGTAACTTCGTTATTTAAATAACTCCCTCTAATGGTCGATAAAGGCAGCACTTTGACCCAATGCAGTGTTTCCCTAATTTGCCTAATGGTAAGAAGCACTGAGAAGCTTATTAAGAGTACTGCTCTCCAGAGCTTACTCCAGTGTTTCTGAATCTAAATCTCTACAGGTGAAAGTGGGAATCTGCCTGAACCCAAGCAATGCCTGTAATCAGGTAGGTTTCAAGCTCACCCTAGTATATGGCAAATGGGTTTTGAAACCTGACATTTAAAAAAAAGCATAAATGGGTAGAAATAGTTCATTTGATCAGTTTTCATTTAAAAAATATTTTTAAAATATAAGACACCTTTCAAATCACAGTTTTATGTTTACTGAAAAAAGATATATCATGTATAACCACAGAATGTTAGCACTGACCCCGTCTTGCCTAATCTGTACATGAAAGGTGATAACTGATGCACTTGTCTCAATGTCACCAGTCAGTAATTTTAAGAAATACTCTCCTAAAACTGTATAGATTTGGGAAGAGTTTAAGTCTTTACTGGCCCAACGTCAAAGTAGTTTTTTAGAAATCCCCATATCCTAAAAATATAGGAACTAAAGTTATCCAGGAAGTCTTTTTGAAAAACCTAATTGACCTTTACCTATGATGCAAAGCTGAATGAAAATTAATAGGTGGATTCATAAAACAACTGGTAGAAAAACAGTGGCCCAGTGTCCCCACGGTTGCTACACTGCATCAAGGACCCACTGTGGCAGCTTTCTGTTTGTGACCATCTAGCCTTGCAATGCCTCTGCAAGGTGGGCACCATTACCTCCCTTTACAGATGGAAAGTGAAACTTAAAGGTAAAACTTACCTAGCACCACACACCTGAAAGTTGGGTTCAGCGCCTGTTTTCCAGCCTATGTTCCAATGTGCACCCTAAATGACCTTATACCATGAACTGCAGCCATATAGTCACCTGTATCTTACTACAGCCAGAAAAAAATGAGATGTTGGGAAGTCCAGCAAGAATCAATTACCTTTTTAAATAGGTCCTATTTTAAGTTTTCCTATTGAACATAACACTATAGTATGTGGAATCTCTCTGTATTACTAAAATAAATGTTTATGTAATGCAACTATGAGAATCCTAATCCTCTTAAAATTGATTAGCTCAATCTGTAAGTATGTGCAAACTCTTTTCCAACAAGAATTCTCTAGTTCAAATAGCATCCCCAGATTAATTTTTAAAACTCCATCGTATTTAACCAATTTTTTTCATACTTGGCAGAATAAAACATCCTAAAATCTAAAGAATACTTCAAAGTCATTCTAAACTGAAATGTTTAGAATTCCATTAAGGATAGTTTTCAAGAGAATCAGCAATTTAACTGCTAAATTCTTGGAAAGTATCTGCATATTTGTTTGCTTTGAATTTTTTTTTTTTTTTTAATGAAAGCATCCAAACTTAAAGTGTCTGGAATGTAGGGGGAAAAACTAAGACACAGATTCAAAGTGATTATCCTTGATCCTTCATGTCTTTTCAATCCACTTCACCAGAAGGCAAAGAATTTTATTGCCAGTAAAAAGCTTTGATAAGTTGCGAATTAATTGCATAATTAGCCACAGAGTTAGCAATATTTGGCCCAGAAAGGTATAATATGACTTTAACTTAACATTGCATTGTGTCTCATAGTTCTCTACAATTTGAATTTTCAAGTTTTAAGAACCTAATGGGCTTTGAGGTGATAAAACTTCATGCTTCTTCCACAGTAACACTCTCTGCTTAGCCTCCCTAAAAACAGAGCTGAAATAGATTTTACATCTAAATCTGTATGTTTTTACATTTTTATTATATATGCTTTCTCTTGCAACAATTGTTAGAGAATTAAATAAATTGGGCAATCACTTTTAAAAAAAATGATTATATCTTTGTAATCGCTAGTTTTATCAATTTATTTTTTCATGAGAGAAGTCAACATTTAAAGGGTCCAAAAGAAGCTAATAAACTTGCTTGACTGTTTTCAGGAGACATTTGCAAACTTAGCTCATTCCTTTACTGAGAGAGAAAATAGCATAGGGAAGTAGAAACAACCAGTGCCCTCCCCTCCAAAGACCCCGCAGGATGTAGATAAAATTACTAGATTTACTCTAAGAATTTGTCGTATTTTTAATGCATGGAAAATAGCAAAATTATCATGCCAACATGAGGAATATATACTATAATTCATAAATGCCTAATTATCAAAATAATGACATAGTCATGGTTAGATGCAACCTAGCAATCTTATATAAGATGCAACTACATATTGTATGATCATTCCTGTTATATATTACATTCAATCCTCATCAAATTAAGCTGACTATGTATAAATGGCATTATGAAATAAACATTTAATATCACAATAGGGTCGTGGTCTGCTACTGTACAACCACGGCATGCAAGTAACTATGCATTAGCTATAAACAGTAAAGTGTCATTACCTTCCAGAAATCCAAAGAATGTGAAAAGTATATACATAGTACTAAACATCAATTGTATTTAAATGACCTTCATATTTAACAAAGCTATATCATATACAGCAGCTTTGGGTATTTCTGTCACTGTTATACATATCTTGTAGTCAGCCTGAAGTTAGGAAACTGCAGTTCCAAACTATATTTGTTAATGCTACTGAGCTTTAGTGAACTGTAGTCAGCATTAGGACATAAATGATTCTGTGTTCCAATGTGAAGTCTGTTTAATTTTTCCTTTCTGCCATAATTCAGAATTTTGAGTCATTAAGAATATGCTGTCTGTGGGCAACGATGAACATATTTTCTAAACCATAGACTTTTTCTCATGACATGGATGCGCTCATGTTAGAAAGAAGAATACTGTTGATGCTTGCTAGCCAGTGCTCTTCTCTACTTCTAGGTGGAACAGTTGGCAGGAAGGAACTCAGGTCATCTTATAACTTGAGAGATGTTGCCTCTAAAATACATTTTGCAACATTTGTAAAAGGTCGTTAAAATCTAGCAGCTAGGAGAGGAAGGGCAAAAAAAAAGATCCATTCTTATAAAAATGCAGATGGATCATTTAGGTCTGATCCAATGATTCTTAGGCAATTAAAAATTATCATACTGGAGCAGAAACTTATATGCTGTAAAATAACCATTTCAGCTCTCTTCAGGTTATGGTATTGGAGGCTGTTTTTGGAAGGAGGGGAACAACTGATCACTGGACAGGCTTTTCCGTGCTCTATGAGCTCTGATAATGAGTTAGGCAGTTGGCATGGATGACAGGAATGTCCTCTACACTGAAAATTCTAATAAACCTCCTGTGAAGTTGCACAGAATAAGTTGAACTCATTCTGGTCAAGCTGAACTCATTCTGATCTTCATTCCAGTTAGGTGGAAAGCTGTCACATTCTCAGACTGAGTTTGGACATGATATGGTTTTGTGAAATATTTAAATACATTACCTACATTCTACTACATTAAAATCTTGCCTTCACATTTACAATGAGATAAAAGAGCATTTAAAGCCATTGCAATTTGTTCATTCCCTGTTCATCTACAAGTGATTTAAGTTTGCTTATGAGGCAAAAACTGTACAATTCTCATCATTCAGGCATTATAAAATGTCTTTCTTTAAACTCTTGGGTTATAAATAGTTGATTTATATGAATTGCATATTTTTCATCTTCATTAAGAAACAATATACATCTTCTTCCAGAGTAATTTAATGTTAGTATAATAAGTCTAAGATAGTGGTAAAAACTGATTTTATCACTTGTGACCATCAGTACTTTTATAAAACTCATGAACATTCTTTGGCCACCTGGGTCATTGCCCATTTTGAAGGAAATTGTACTCAGGCCCTGGATGATACAGAGATTTGCCTCCATAAAATCAGAGGCCACAGGACAGCTTTAACAGAAGCCTGAAGTAAAACAGTACAGAATATACAGGAGTGTTTTCCATTTCTCAGACACAAGTTCCTTGACGTGTTGAAAGGTGTTTTCGATTCCGGACTCCAGAAGTCTTATCTTTACTATCTGAAGCTTTCTGTTGTGAAATATCTATTAGGGCACTGGCAATTGCAAGGCCTGGAAGAAAAGAGAAAGGCATTTAAATGCTTGCTTAGACATTTCTGGGATGGCAACAGTGGTGGTGTAGGGTCCTGCTTTTTATTGTTTTTCATTTAGTCATCACACGTTTGGCTGTTACTGGAAGTTATCAAGTAGTTAACCCTTTACCTAAAATGTTTCTTAACTTGGGCACGTGAACTTCACAAATGAGGAATAATGAAGATCTGAGAAAGTGAACTGACTCTGACTTGGAAAAATCAAATCAATGTTTGATGAATTATCACATTCAGTTGTGGATATGACCCTATACTTTCCTGTCCATGTATGAACACAAGTTTGCTGTGGAGGTACTAGAAATTTTCAATGTTAATATTGTCTTTTTTTTTTTTTTAGAAATAAAACTTGTCAAGATTTAAAAAAAAAATTTTGATCTGGGAAAACTGGCTAGAAAAACTGCAGAAAGGTGAAACTGGATTCCTTCCTTACACCTTATACAAAAATGAACTCTAGATGGATTAAAGACTTAAACATTAGGCCTAACACCATAAAAATTCTAGAAGAAAACCTAGGCAATACCATTCAGGACATAGGCATGGGCAAGGACTTCATGACCAAAACACCAAAAGCATTGGCAACAAAAGCCAAAATAGACAAATTGGATCTAATCAAACTTAAGAGCTTTTGCACAGCAAAATAAACTATCAATAGAGTGAATAGGCAACCAACAGAATGGGAAAACATTTTTGCAATCTACCCATCTGACAAAGGGCTAATATCCAGAATCCATGGAGAACTTAAACAAATTTACAAGAAAAAAAAAAAAACCTCATCAAAAATTGGGCAAATGATATGAGCAGACACTTTTCAAAAGAAGACATTTATGCAGCCAACAAACATATGAAAAAAAGCTCATCATCACTAGTCATTAGGGAAATGCAAATCAAAACTACATTGAGATACCACCTCATGCCAGTTAGAATGGCGATCATTAAAAAATCAGGAGATGACAGATGCTGGAGAGGATGTGGAGAAAAAGGAACACTTATACACTGTTGGTGGGAGTGTAAATTAGTTCAGCCATTGTGGAAGACAGTTTGGTGATTCCTCAAGGATCTAGAAATAGAAATGCCATTTGACCCAGCAATCGCATTACTGGGTATATACCCAAAGGATTATAAACTATTCTATTATAAAAACATATGCACACATGAGGCACTGTTCACAATAGTAAAGACTTGGAACAAACCCAAATGCCCATCAATGATAGACTGGATAAAGAAAATGTGGCACATACACACAATGGAATACTATGCAGCCATTAAAAATGATGAGTTCATGTCCTTTACAAGGACATGGATGAAACTGGAAACCATCATTCTCAGCAAACTGATAAAAGGACAGAAAACCAAACACCGCATGTTTTCACTCATAAGTGGGTGTTGAACAATGAGAGCACACAGATACAGGGAGGGGAACATCACACACCGAGGCCTTGGGGATGGGTTGCTAGGGGAAGAATAGCAGGAGGTGGGAGGATTAGGGAGGGATAGCATTAGGAGAAATACCTAATGTAGATGACGGGGCAATGGATGCATCAAACCACCACCATGGCACGTGTATACCTATGTAACAAACCAGCACGATCTGCACATGTACCCCAGAACTTAAAGTATAATTTT
>CAUYLG010028175.1:0-63202 GCA_963573385.1 Cacajao melanocephalus
CCCCTGAAAAGAAGCCAGCAGAAAAGAAACCCACTACAGAGGAAAAGAAGCCTGCTGCATAAACTCTTAAATTTGATTATTCCATAAAGGTCAAATCATTTTGGACAGCTTCTTTTGAATAAAGACCTGATCAAACAGGCAAAAAAAAAAAAAAAAAAAAAGTACAATTTTCCTTGGGTCTTTGGGTCTTCATTTTTGAAGGCTCCCATGTCACATAAAATTTTGATTAAATACATTTATAATGCTTTTTCTTGTAAGCCTGCCTTTGTTATAGGAGTGCTGGCCTTATGACAGTAAAGAAAGGAATCACCCCTTTCTATCCCTAAACAGGCAATGATTACCATCTAATTAAATTAAACAAAAATGCATGTGCCAAGCACTGTTTTAGGCACTTGAGGAACACCAGAAAACTGAAGGAACAAAAATCCCTAGGTTTGAGGAGCTTATGTTCTGGTGGACAGAAAGAGATGATAATTAATCTATATAATAAATAAACTACACTTTAGACATAGGTTAGAGTCTACTCTAACCTATGAACATTATGAACTACTGACCTGATCATCAGTGACCTGGATGGGCAGTTTCGGTGGGGAGGAGGCAAAGGCCCAGCTGAAGTGTGTGAAGAGTGAACTAGAGGAGAGAGAAGAGGTATTGGAGACAGTGGGCTTGGCTAACAAGGAAGTGGTAGCTGTAAGGACAAGTGGGCTGAAAGCAGGCTTTCTTGATGGGAATGAATGAACTCAGCTGGGAGAGCTGCTGGGGCCATTTCTTGGAGTCCATATCGTTGTGAGGCCCCTGGAAAAAAGCAGATGACACCCTGAAAAGAGGGAGCCTGGAGAGACTGTAATAGAGGAATGGGCTGACTTAAGAGAAGCACTCAAGGAATGATGAATCACAGAGTGCTCACCAAGCAGGAGGGCCATGAAGGAGCAAAATCAGGGGCAGTTAAATGAAATCAAGACAGGGAGCTCTAGCCACAGGAAAGGGTTGCACATCCAAAGGTGGAAAAGAGCTTCTGCCAACCCAAGGCTGTCAGGAAGGACTGAGGATAAATACCCCAAAGTCTCTCTCCTCCACCCTTCTCTGTCCTACTTGTGCCTCCCATTGTCTGATCCCAACAGAAGTCAGAATGCAAAGAAATCTGGTTGATGCTGCACAGAGATCAGCTCCAGGGACCAGAGCAAGGAGGAGGTAGAAAACAGATCTGGAAAGGCAAACGGAGGACACCTAGCACAGTGGGTGAGAGGAGATAGCATCTAGTGCACAAATAGAGGGACTGGATTTAGTCAGGGACATGGATAACTCACCCACAGAAGGAACTCTTAACCCTTATATATACCATCACTTCTTTGATGGGTGAAATTTCTGGATGCTTCTCAGAATAATGTTTTCAAATGCATAAAATATAAAGGAATACAAAGAAAACTAATTATATTAAAATACAGTTACCAAATCATTGACCAAAAAAATCGAAGCCAGGTGAGGTGGCACATGCCTATAGTCCTAGCTATTCAGGAGACTGGGACAGGAAGATGGCTTGAGCCCAGGAGTTTGAGGCTACAGTGAGCTATTATTATGCCTATGAATAGCCCTACTGCACTCCAGCCTCAGCAATATAGTGAGATCCCCAGCTCTAAAAACAAAAACAAAAAAATCTGTGATACGTTAATTAAAGCACGTGTTTCTTTACGAATGCTGTACATAAGATCCAGCAGTGGGTCTAATAACTAGACTATAATTTCAAAGTAGGCTCAGTGTAGTGGCTCATGCCTATAATCGCATAACTTTGGGAGGCCAAGGTAGACAGATGGCTTGAGCCCAGGAGTTTGAGACCAGACTGGGCAACATGGAGAAACCCTGTCTCTAAAAAAATTAGCTGGGCATGGTGGCATGTCTCCATAGTCCCAGCTACTTGGAAGGCTGAGGTGGGAGGATCACTTGAGCCTGGGAGGTCAAGGCTGGAGTGAGCTGTGATAGTGCCACTGTACTCTAGCCCGAGGGACAGAGTGAGACCCTGTTGCAACAATAATAATTTCAAAATGGTGACATATGTATACAATATTTTGTAAGTTCTACAAAAACTGTTTCATATATCTGTGGTATCTTTTGGAGCTCATGCTACATTTATTAACTACATTCATAGTTGAAGGACATGCTAGATTTCAGATGAAAGTCATTGGAATAAACTTTCATTCCCACATACAAGATCACGACTCTCTGGATTCTGTCCCTAGACCCATTAGGAGGAAGGCAGAGTGTGAGGACATAGACAGGTGGGGAAAATAGGTAGTGGGAATCTGCAGGAACTTCTTGCTTTGCATTTCTCAGTGAAGAGTCAAGTCATGAGCCCACAGTGACGATGGAAAGGTAGATGTGAGAGGTTGAGAAGACAGAAGGCACAAAAGTCTTCTAGGAAAGTGGTAAAGTGAATGAACTAGAAAATAGCATGTGATTACCAGGCAGCAAAAAGGGCCCTTCCAAAGTTCATGGTCATGGACTTTAATGGGAGACTGGTCAGCAAGGCTGTTTTCTTCTAGCCATGTTCAGTTTCACGAGACAAAGACAGGCTAGAGGGAGAATTGGGTTAACCACCACCAGGGTTTTGTCATGTGAGTATAACAAGAAAGGGGCAAGGGAGGAGAAAGTGTGCATGCATAAAGGAGAGGTTGTAAAGATAACCCAAGGAATATAGTTTTTTAAAAATTTTTATTTATTTATTTGAGACAGAGTCTTACTCCATCACTCAGACTGGAATGCAGTGGTATGATCTCGACTCACTGCAACCTCTGCTTCCCAGGTTCAAGCAATTCTCCTGCCTCAGCCTCCTGGGTAGCTGGAATTACAGGCACACACCACCATACCCAGCTAATTTTTGTATTTTTAGTAGAGACGGGATTTCACCATGTTGGCCAGGCTGGTCTCGATCTCCTGACCTCGAATGATCTGCCTGCCTTGGCCTCCCAAAGTGGTGAGATTTCAGGTGTGGGCCATCATGCCCGGCCAAAGTCTAGTTTAATTAGAAGGGAAGTGAGAACATCAGGAAATAAGGGACACTGCAAAAGTGGTAGACTTGATGAAGTGAAGCTGCCTCAAGAGTACAAAGGATTGTGGAATCAGAGTATAAGACAGAATGAATGAAGAGATAGGAGGTAGTTGTCAGACAATCGGATTTTAAACATAATCTTTTGTGGTAGGCAGAAATCCTCCAACCTTCTAAAATGTCTAAGTCCTAATCCTCGGAACTTGTGACTATATTATCTTACACGGCAAAAGCAATTTTGCAGATATAATTAAGTACCTTAAAATAAGGAGCTTATCCTGGATTACAGAGGTAGGTTCAACGTAATTGCAAGCATCCTTAAAAGTGGATGAAGGAAACATAAAAAGAGAGTCAGAGAAAAAGAGGTGACAACAAAGCAGGATCAGAGCAATACTATGCTGCTAGCTTTGAGTATGGAGGAAGGAAGCCATGAACCAAAGAATGTGGGTCGCTTCTAGGAGCTAGAAAAGGTACAGGAACAGATACTCCCTGAGCCTCCAGAAAGAAACACAGCCCTGCCAACACCTTGGTTTTAGACCAGTGAGACCGGCATTGGACTTCTGAGCTATAGAACTGTAAGATAATAAATGTGGCTGGGTTTGGTGACTCATGCCTGTAATCCCAACACTTTGGGAGGCCAAGGCAGGCAGATCACTTGAGGTCAGGAGTTTGAGACCAGCCTGGCCAACATGGTGAAACCCTGTCTCTACCAAAAATACAAAAATTAGCTGGGCGTGGTGGTGCATGCCTGTAATCCCAGCTACTCAGGAGGCTGAGGTAGGAGAATCACTTGAACCCAGGAGGTGGAGGATGCAGTGAGCTGAGATCATGCCACTGCACTCCAGCCTCGGTGATAAAGCAAGACTCCATCTCAACAAAAAAAAGAAAGAAATGTATGTTGTTTTAAGCCACTAAGTGTGTTGTAATGTTTTACAGCAGTGATAGAAAGATAACGCGTCTCTTAATAATCAGTTTCATGCAGACTTAAATTTTGAGGAATTAAAGTATAATTCTAGATAACAAAGCATACACAAGAAGCCCTGAAGAGAAGAGATGGTTATTTTTCTAAACTCACAAAAATTAAATTAATATTAAACATGAATATTAAATAAGGCCCTTATAACATTTCTCTGTTTATCTTACTACATCTAATACTTTGTTCAGTTTCTTGCTTATAGAATTTTTTTTAACTCTCTTTTCCTCACCTCCATAGGTTTTTTTGTTCTTTATCAGAATCTTCATTTTTTAAGTTCTCTTTGGGAGTAATATTTACAGGAAATTGAAGAATGTGTACAAATTTGAAAAGTACAATGCACTCTTATTATTGATAAGGATGATAAACGTAAGTCCTTTAGGATTTCCTGAGAGTAATACTCAGATGCGTAGAGATATTTAGAATTATATTAAATACCATTTATTACCGCTGACCCAGGTTCCCTTATATCTGAAAAGTGTAGTAGGAGTAGGATACATAGGATTAGAGATAGGTTACAATGACTTCTACAGATTTGGCTGAATCATTTATAAACCTTACTAGCAGATTTAAGATACATTACAATTATATATCCTAAGACCTATACAAATAAGTTATAAAACCAATTTAAAGAAAGCCTTATAATATACAGATGATTCTTTCAGTAAATTGCTCTTACCTTCAAAAATTTATTTATTTTTTTTGAGACTGAGTCCTGCTCTGTTGCCCAGGCTAGAGTGCAGTGGTGAGATCTTGGCTCACTACAACTGCTGCCTCCTGGGTTCAAGCGATTCTCCTGCCTCAGCCTCTGGAGTAACTGAGATTTTAGGCACCCGCCACCACACCCAACTAATTTTTTCTTATTTTTAGTAGAGATGGGGTTTTGCCATGTTGGCCAGGCTGGTTTTGAACTCCTGACCTCAGTTAATCCACCTGTCTCGGCCTCCCAAAGTACTGGGGTTACAGGCATGAGCCACTGCACCTGGCCCAAAAATATTTTAAAAACTTATTATTTTTTTCTTTTTTTTGAGACAGGGTCTCGCTCTGTCCCTCAGGCTGGAGTGCAGTGGCACAATCACAGCTCACTGTGGCTTTGACCTCCTGGGCTCAAGAGATCCTTCTGTCTCAGGCCCTCAAGTAGCTGGGACTTAGAGGCGCAAGCATCAGGCCTGGCTAATTTTTGTATTTTTTGGTAGAAATGGGGTTTCACCATGTTGCCCTGGCTCGTCTCGAACTCCTATGATCAAGCGATCCACCCGCTTCAGCTTCCCAAAGTGCTAGGATTACAGGCATAAGTCACCAAGCCTGGTCTTTGACTTACTTTCTTTATTCTACTTAGCGTTTTCTTTTCTTCTCTTTTTTTTTTTTTTTTTTTTGAGGCAGTCTCACTCTGTCGCCAGGTGCTAGGCTGGAGTGCAGTGGCACAATATCGGCTCATTGCAACCTCCGCCTCCTGGGTTCAAGCAATTCTCCTGCCTCAGCCTTCCAAGTAGCTGGGACTACAGGCACAGGCCACCATGCCCAGCTAATTCTTAGCGTTTTCTTGTGTGTCTGCTTTATTATTCTTGGTGTCCAGTAATTCTACTTTATTTGAATGTTTTTAATTTAACATCAGCTCAGATTTATTTGTAGACTTTATTACTTTGTTTTCTTTGTTGTGCTTATGTGTGGGTTTGGAGGTGGTTCTTTTTTTAAGTAATGCTTTTAATTTAATATGTTCTTTATATTAAAATCATTCTCTGAAAATAAAACAAATATACTGATGTCGATATATGTATATTGTCAGTATTTTGTTTAACATTTGAGTTCAGATTTTTGGACTGAATATTTTTGAAAAGGAAGTTTTTTTAGAAATGTGTTTTTCAACTCTTCCTCCTCAAAAAAACTTTTCTCTTGCTCTGTTATTGTGAAAGCAAGTTGTTTTCATTTCTCATGTTGTTTTTTAGATTTTTAAAATATATATCCACAGCTATTTTCTTTCTTTCTAAACAAATGGCCAACAAAGAAAACCACTAGAAGAAATCAGATCCCACAAAGTCTAAGTGTAGAAAAGTAAACTCCCTAAAGACACAGGCTTTTGGGATTTCCGCTGGAAGAGCCAAATCCTTAACAGTGTTTATAAAATACAAATAATCATGTTTGAGCATTAACTTTACTGTCAATTATAAATAAGATCACTACTTACCTAAGTTTTCTGTTTTTATTTTTTAAATTTTGTCTAAATTTTAATAACCTCATGGTGAGTCTCATGATGCCAAAGGCAAAGTTTCATGGTATTAGCTTTAATTGAATCAATATGTTCATTTAAAATAAAAGTACATGTATAATATAGTACACAGCTCACTTTCACATTGCCTTCTGAAATTCTATCCCTGCTAAAGTAAATGGGGATCACTTACAAAATAATGTTAATAGGATTCTTTTTGTTTTTCTCTTATAAAATACCAAGTATTTTAGTAATCAGTATCTTTCAAGCACAAACAAGAACATTTATAATAAGAGTGTATTATTACACTGTAATGGTGACAGCTTCTCATCTCAGAAGAAAGTCAGGATGACTTAGGAGGCCCATCCTGTGACCTAGAAGGCACATCATGATCCAGCCCCCTCTTACCTCTGTCATCTCATCTCCTATCACCTCTCATCCCCACTCCCACCATTATCTCCACCCCAGACACACTGGTGTCTGTACTTAGCACACTCTCGCCTCTGGGCCTTGATCCCTGCTGTTCCCTCTGCCTGGAATACTCTTCCCCAGATAGTCACACAACTCACTCCCCGTTACCTTCAGCTCTTTACTCAAAAGCCATATTTCTTTTTTTTTTTTTTTGAGATGAAGTCTCGCTCTGTCGCCCAGGCTGGAGTGCAATGGCGCAATCTCGGCTCACTGTAACCTCTGCCTCCCGGGTTTAAGTGAGTCTCCCTGCCTCAGCCTCCCAAGTAGGTGAGATTACAGGCACCTGCTACCACGCCCAGCTAATTTTTGTATTTTTAATAGAGACAGGGAGGGGGGGTCTTGCCCTGTTGGCCAGGCTGGTCTCAAACTCCTGACCTCAGGTGATCTGCCCATCTCAGCCTCCCAAAGTGCTGAGATTTACAGGTGTGAGCCACCGCACCTGTCCTCAAAAGCTATATTCTTAGTAAAGTCTTCCTGGCCCTTTATTTCAACCACTTTTTCCCTAAAATTTTATATCCTCTTTCCTACTTTTTAAAAAAATTCCTAGAATGGATCAACTACTTAGCATACTACATATTTTATTTATTTATTTGAGACATGGTCTCCTTTCACTTTTGTTTTATTTTTTGCCCAGGCTGAAGTGTAGTGGCGCGATCTCAGCTCACTGCAACCTCCACATCCTGGGTTCAAGCAATTCTCCTGCCTCAGCGCCTCGAGTAGCTAGGATTACAGGCATGTACCACCACACCCAGCTAATTTTTGTATCTTTAGTAGAGACGGGTTTCATCATTATGGCTGGGCTGGTTTCAAACTCCTGGATTCAAGTGATCCATCCACCTTGGCCTCCCAAAGTGCTGGGATTACAGGCATGAGCCACGGCACCCAGCCTTGAGACAGGTCTTGCTCTGTCACCCAGGCTGGAGTACAGTGGCACCATCATGGCTCACTGCAGCCTCCATCTTCCAGGCTCAAGCAATCCTTCCACCTCAGCCTCCCAAGAAGCTGGGACTACAAGCACACACCACCCTAAAAATATATATATATATTTTTTGTAGTGGCTGGGTCTCACTATTTTGTCCAGGCTTGTCTAAAACTCCTGGCCTCAAGCAATCCTCCCACCTCAGCCTTCCAAAATGTTAGGATTACAGGTATGAGCCACCACACCTAGCCTATTTTAATTATTTACCTTGTTTTCTCTCCCCCATTAGAATGAAAGCTCTGTTAGAACAGTGACTTTTCTGGATTTTCTGGTTTAACACTACTATATCCACAGTGCTGTAACAGAGCCTGGCATAGAAAAGATGCTCAATTAAATAAAGAAAATTGTGTTAGCCTTTTATTTAGAATGAAATATGGTATAACTATCTCAAACCATGAAACAAAGTGAAACAAATAGTAAAGTGTGATCTGTCATAAACTTTTTTTTTTTGAGACAGAGTATTGCTCTGTCTCAAAACTGGAGTATAATGGCATGATCTCAGCTCACTGCAACCTCTGCCTCCCAGGTTCAAGTAATTCTCATGCCTCAGCCAACCAAGTAGTTGGGATTACAGGCATGTGCCACCACACGGGCTAATTTTTGTATTTTCAGTAGAGATGAGGTTTTGCAGTACCGGCCAGGCTGGGCTTGAATTCCTGGGCTCAAGTGATCAACCCACCTTGGTCTCCCAAAGTGGTGGGATCATAGGTACGAGCCACTGCACCCAGCCAATCTGTCATAAATTCTTTTGTTTCAGCTAAAGAACATCTCATTGTAAGTGTTCCTTTCTTTTTTTCTGTTTCGTTTGTTTGTTTGCTTTTGGAGACAGAGTTTCACTCTTGTCGCCCAGGCTAACATGCAATGACGCGATCTTGGATCACTGCAACCTCTGCCTTCTGGGTTCAAGTGATTCTCCTGCCTCAGCCTCCTGAGTAGCTGAGATTACAGGCGCCTGCTACCACACCTGGCTAATTTTTTGTATTTTTAATAGAGACGGGGTTTCACCATGTTGGCCAGGCAGGTCTCAAACTCCCGACCTCAGGTGATCTGCCCGCCTTGGCCTCCCAAAGTGCTGGGATTACAGGCATGAGCCACCATGCTCAGCCTCTTTTAATTATTATTATTATTTTTTAAAAAGATAGGGCCAGGCGCAATGGCTCATGCCTGTAATCCCAGCACTTTGGAAGGCCGAGGCAGGCAGATCACCTGAGGTCGGGAGTTCAAGACCAGCCTGACCAATGTGGAGAAACTCCGTCTCTACTAAAAATACAAAATTAGCCGGGCATGGTGGCACATGCCTATAATCCCACCTACTTAGGAGGCTGAGGCAGGAGAATTACTTGAACCCAGGAGGCAGAGTTTGCAGTGAGTTGAGATCACTGCACTCCAGCCTGGGTAACAAGAGTGAAACTCCACCTCAAAAAAAAAAAAAAAAAAAAGAGAGAGAGAGAGATAGGGTCTCATTATATTGTACAGGTTGGCCTCAAACTCCTGGGCTAGAGGGATCCCCTGCCTGAGCCTCCTAAGTAGCTAGGACTATAGGCGGTGCCACCTTCCCACCTTGCCTGGCTCATCATAAACATTCTTATTATCTGCCAAAAGTTAGGTGATAGAGCATACATGTTTCCTATGTGTATATCAGTAAGGTCCAATCAGGAGACAGAATCCACATGGAAATCTGAACAGAGAAACATTTAATATAAAGAATTATTTTGGCTGGGTGTGGTGGCTCATGCCTGTAATCCCAGCACTTTGGGAGGCTGGGACGGGCAGATCACGAGGTCAGGAGTTCAAAACCAGCCTGACCAATATGGTGAAACCCTGGAAACCCTGTCTCTTCTAAAAATACAAAAAAAAAAAAAAAAAAAAAAAATTAGCCAGGCATGGTGGTACACACCTGCAGTCCCAGCTACTAGGGAGGGAGGCTGAGGCAGAAGAATCACTTGAACCTGGGAGGCAGAGGTTGCAGTGAGCCAAGATTGTGCCACTGCACTCCAGCCTGGGTGACAGAGTGAGATTCCATCTCAAAAAAAAAAATTATTTTTTAGAAAAAGAATTATTATACTAGTACTCTTACAGAGGAATGGAGTAATGAGAGATTGGCTAGTGAAAAGTAAACACATAAGGGGTTATAAGCAGATATACAGAGCAACTACGAAAAAGAGCACTCAAAGAGGAGCCTCCAGCCCCTGGGACTGAGATCCAGACCTTGCTGGAGAGGGTGACTGTAGCTCACTGGATGGAGAGAAGTTGCTGTGGTACAGCACTGGTGGAACTTGCTGGAAAGCACCCTTCCGGAGAACACTGTTGAGAGAGAGGTGTCTTATGAAAGACCCTCCATTACAAAAGCACCTGAGGCAAGTGCCAGGGGAAGCTGCTGGCTGCTGCTGACCCTGTGGCACTGCAGGAGTGAGGTGCTCAAGGAGCCACATACACTGCAGGAACTTGCTAAGCAGGAACCCTGAAACCAGGAAGGAAAGTCCCTTCCCCATCTTTCCCGCACCCTCTATTTATGTTTTTTGAGACAGAGTCTCGCTCTGTTGCCCAGGCTGGAGTGCGGTGGCATGGTCTCAGCTCACTGCAACCTCTACCTCTCAGGTTCAAGGAATTCTCTTGCCTCAGCCTACTGAGTAGCTGGGACTACAGGCATTCACCACCACACTTGGCTAATTTTTGTATTTTTAGTAGAGGTGGGGTTTTGCCATGTTGTCCAGGCTGGTCTCAAACTCCTGACCTCAAGTGATCTGCCCACCTTGGCTTCTCAAAGTGTTGGGATTACAGGCGTGAGCCACCTCACTGCTGGCCAGCACCCTCTATTGACAAAGCTTAACAGAATGTGTAAGCTGGTAAACAGTAAATTTTAAAGGCCCACCTCCATTTTCATAGGGCAGGCAATGGAGGGATGATTTGAAGAGAAGAGGCAAGAAATAGAATACATATGGGAATAATATCTATGTCCAAAAATTATTATAATAAATACTGTACTATGTTACATATAATTGAGTATTTGGAAACAAGTTCTGACGGTGGTTGTAGGCTTGATTCATCTGGGCATGTTCAGGTCATGTGACCTTCAACCTGGAGGTCCATGGCAACTGAAAAACAACTCACAACCTTGTTACCTAAGTTGAGCCAGGCTAGTCTGGTGGAGTTACAAGACCACCACTCAGTATCTAAATAAAAAGACAAAGCTGAATTCGCATGCTACAGTAATGGAAAGCTATACTGGTCAGGCAGAGTCTCTGAGAAGGGCAGACTGCTAGACTCTATAGGATTTGGGGGAAGCACAGAGTTCAGGGATGGGCAGATTCTTAGAGGCATAAATGGGATGGCAGGATCCTTAAAAGCTTGGTCACTCGGGTGCTACTATTGCTGGTTGGCTGGGACTCAGGCATCTGTTTTTGGAATGAGTTAATCTCTGGTTGGTTGACGTTCAGAAATGAGAAGCTGATGCTGATTGGTTAGCTTGCAAAAGTGGTTCATGGTGGTTAGCTGTGTTTATCAAATGAACGAGTTTAAAACACATTCTAAGCCGGCCTGGTGGCTCATGGCTATAATCCCAGAACTTTGGAGGCCGAGGCGGGTGGATCACTTGAGGTCAGGAGTTTGAGATCAGCCTGGCTAACATGGTGAAACCCTGTCTCGACTAAAAAACTACAAAATTAGCCAGGCGTGATGGTGCATTCCTGTAGTCCCACCTACTCAGGAGGCAGAGGTAGAAGAATTTCTTAAGCCCAGGAGGTGGAGGCTGCAGATTGGGCCACTGCGCTCCAGCCTGGGTAACAGAGGAAGACTCTGTCTCCAAAAAAAAAGCAAAACAAAACTCACTGTGGTTGCTAATTGGTTCTATGGCTTACAGAACAATCTTTTCCTAAGTTTGTGAGGTTTTTTTTTTTGGAGATGGAGTCTCACTCTGTCGCCCAGGCTGGAGTGCAGTGAAATGATCCCGGCTCACTGCAACCTTGGCCTCCCAGGTTGAGGCAATTCTCCTGCCTCAGCCTCCCGAGTAGCGGGGATTACAGGCGTGTGCCATCATGCACAGCTAATTTTGTATATTTAGTAGAGACAGGGTTTCACCATGTTAGCCAGGCTGATCTTGAACTCTCGACCTTAGGTGATCTGCCTGCCTTGGTCTCCCAAAATGCTGGGATTACAGGCGTGAGCCACAGCCCATTTATGAGTTCTTATTCCGATTTTCTCACATAACCATAGTACAATTATCAAATGCAGAAAATTTAGTCTTTTTTAAAAATTGCACTATTCATTTAAACAAAACACGTTGTTTCCAATCCATAATCACACATTGAACTTGGTTATCATGACTGTTGAGTCTTCTTTATTCTGAAACAGTTCTGTTTTCCTTTGTCTTTTATGACATTGTCATTTGAACAGTACAGGCCACTTTCGTGTTGGACTTGTTTTTTTGTTTTCTACTTATAGAACATCCTTCAGGCCAGGTGTGGTGGCTCATGCTTATAATCCCAGCACTTTGGGAGGCCGAGGGGGGTGGATCACGAGGTCAGGAGTTTGAGACCAGGCTGGCTAATATGGTGAAACCAGGTCTCTACTAATAATACAAAAAAATTAGCCAGGCGTGGTGGCAGGCACCTGTAATCCCAGCTACTCGGGAGGCAGAGGCAGAAGAATTGCTTGAACTTGGGAGGCAGAGGTTGCAGTGAGCCCAGACCGCGTCACAGCACTCCAGCCTGGGCAACAGAACGAGACTTCATCTCAAAAAAAAAAAAAAATCCTTCAATATGGATTTTTCCGATTCATTCTTCATGGACAGGTTTAGGTTATGAAGGTAGAAGTGATGTTGTTTCCTCAGTGATTCACATCAGGCAATCTCAGTGATATCAGTTTATACCAGTTTTGGTGATATTTATTAGGTGTCTCCACTGCGAAGTTACTATTTCTTCTTCTTAATAAATATATCATGGAGTGATATTTTGAGACTGCTCTCCACTAAACTTTCACTCAACGGTTTTAACACCTACTGATTATTGCCTGAATCATTGTTATTACTTTCATTGTTGCAAAATGGTGATTTCTTGCTGTAACATTCCTTCTCCTTCATTTCTTTAACTGCACATTTTTAGTATCTGTATGGGCTCTTTTTTCAATCAATGGGTTATAATTCATTGTTCCTGATTCAGCCAGTCGGAGTCCTTCTGGCTGTCCCCTGAGTCATTTTAATATGTTCCCATCATTTTTTAAGCACTTGTTTATGTCTTGGCACAAAAGACATAAACAGGCTCTTTACTTTCTCAGCCCCAGCCCTGGAATTGTCCAATTCTCCATAAGTCTCTGGTTCCTCTTAGTGAATCTTTTTTTATTAAATATGTTTTGGATACTGCCGTATCCATTACATACGCACTGTATGTAAATAGCTGCAAAGTATTATACAGTATAGACGTTCCATAATCTGCTCAACATATCCTCAATGGTTGTTTCTAATCATCTAATATCACAGACAATTCTGCAATGAATAAATGTCTGCATATTTTATTTTGCACATGAATGTGTATATCTGTAGGATTATCACCTAGAAGTGAAATTTTTGCATCAAAGACTTAGGGAATTTTTAATTTAGATAAATACTGCAAAATGTCCTTCAACTGTAGAGGCTATACTAATTTATATTTATTTCTTTTCTTCTCTTTTTTTTTTTTTTTTTTTTTTTTTTTTAGAGGGATTCTCTCTCTGTCACCCAGGCTGGAATGTAATAGGGCAATCTTGGCTCACTGTAACCTCTGCCTCCCAGGTCCCGGTTCAAGCGATTCTCCTGCCTCAGTCTCCTGAGTAGCTGGGATTACAGGTGTGCGCCATGAGGTCTGGCTAATTTTGTGTTTTTAGTAGAGATGGGTTTCACCATGTTGATCAGGATGGTCAGGAACTCCTAATCTCAGGCAATCCGCCTGCCTCAGCCTCCCAAAGTATTGGAATTACAGGCGTGAGCCACCTTACCTGGCCACTAATTTATTTCTACCAATATCCTGTGACAGCATATAACCAAGCTTACAAATTCAAGTCAAAATTCTATTTTTTCCATAGTACAGTTAGAGGATTTTAATTTTTGGTTATGTTAGTCTACTAGAATAGGCAGTTTAAGGAATATTTTCTTAATCCAGTGATCAAGAGAGAGTGATTAATCCTGCCTATGAGTAGCCCTGATGATGAAATCAAATTGGATTCGTTTTCTTTTCTTGTTTTATTTATTTATTTTTAAAAAATTTTTTTAAAGAGATGAGGTCTTCTCATGTTGCCCAGGCTGGCCTCAAATTCCTGGGCTCAAGGAACCCTCCAACCTCAGCCTCCTGGACTACAGGTGTATGTCACTGCACCCAGCTTCAAACTGGATTATTTTCTAAAGTTTGTGATTATATTGTTTCTCCAGAAGGCTTGAAGCATAACAGTGAGTTAGGTTTCCCTTTTGGCTCCTCGAGGTTGTCAGTTTCAATATTTTGTAGCTCTTGAGCTTTTGAAAATTTTTTTTTTCTCCCCATGAATATATTTTAGAAGAGACAAAGGACTTGTGCCATACACAGTTGGGTTCTTTCAGAAACTGATATTTGTATTCCAATTACAAATCAATTTAATAGTTGAACTATCTTATCAAAGTTATAGAAAATTTGTGCCTTGAACATAGTAGGAATCTCAAACTTTGGTGCCGACAAGAATAATCTAAACTGCATATCAAAAATGTAGATAAGTAGGCTTACCCTGGAAATTCTGATTGATTGATCTGAGCAGGATGGTCCAGACATTTACATATAAATAAGCTAACCTGTGATTCTGACATAATGATCCCAGAACCACAGTTTCAGAAATATAACATTAATTATTACTGATAGGTTGTAGTCTCTTTTGTTAAGAGATGGAGTAGGCCAGGCATGGTGGCTCATGCCTGTAATCCCAGAACTTTTGGAGGCCAAGGCGGGCAGATCACCTGAGGTCAGGAATTCGAGACCTGCCTGGCCAACATGATGAAAATATGTCTCTACTAAAAATACAAAAATTATTTGGGTGTAGTTGGTGGTGCCTGTAATCCCAGCTACTTGGGAGGCTGAGGCAGGAGAATCGCTTGAACCTGGGAGGTGTAGGTTGCAGTGAGCTGAGATTGCACTGCTGTACTCCATCACAGGTGACATCATAGGAGCTGTACTCCGTCTCAAAAAAAAAAAAAAAAAAAAAGAGAGATGGGATATTGTTATGTTGCCCACGCTGGTCTCAAACTCCTCAGCTCAAGCAATCCTCCTGACTCAGCCTCCCAAACTGCTAGGATTACAGGCATGAGTGTCTCATATTTTTAATGTTGTCTAAGAAACCTATTTCAATGAGAAAGTGCTTCTTTATTTAGAAGCATTCATGGTTTTGAAATGTGTTCACTTTATTCATTTTATTTTATTTTGAGATGAAGCCTTGCTGTGTTGCTCAGGCTGGAGTGCAGTGGTGTGATCTCAGCTCACTGCAACCTCCGCCTCCCGGGTTCAAGCCATTCTCCTTCCTCAGCCTCCTGAGTAGCTGGGATTATAGGTACCCACCACCACACCTGGCCATATTTTTAGTAGAAATGGGTTTCACTATGTTGGCCAGGCTGGTTTTGAATTCCTGACCTCAGGCAATCCGCCTGCCTCAGACTCCCAAAGGGCTGGGATTACAGGCATGAGCCACTGCACCCACCCATGTAGTTCTATTTAAACCCAAGAAAAAATGTTTGAATGGTTAACATTTTCCTGAAGATTTATAGCACATGCCCACTCATTGTTCTTAGCAAATTCCATGTATGTATTACATACTCTTCACAAGCCTATGAGGTTAGTGCAACTATATCCATTTTACAGATAAGGAAACTGAGGAATAAGAGGTCAAGTAACTTGCCAGAGTCACACGTCAGATGCATAGCTAATAAGTGGTAGAGCCAGGATTCACACCTTCTCAATCAAGCTCCAGGTTTAGTCATTTCACTACAAACTCAAGAGAACTTAATTTTCTCACCTGAAATGTAGTTTGGCCATAAATGATAGGAACTCTCTGCCCAGATCAATGCAAAGAGTGGAACTGTTTGTCTAGATAAGGTCTTTGGTCTGTTAAAGGATTAAAGCTCTCCTTGGTTAATACAATTTATTTTATTTTATTTTATTTTATTTTATTTTATTTTATTTTTGAGACAGAGTCTTGCTCTGTCACCCAGGCTGGAGTGCAGTGGCACGATTTTGGCTCACTGCAACCTTAACCTGCCTACTTCAAGCAATTCCCCTGCCTGAGCCTCCTGAGTAGTTAGGATTACAGGCGCATGGCACCATGCCCAGCTAATTTTTTTGTATTTTTAGTAGAGATGGGTTATCACCATGTTGGCCAGACTGGTCTTGAACTCCTGACTTCAGGCAATCCACCCACCTCAGCCTCCCAAAGTGCTGGGATTACAGGCATGAGCCACCGCACCTTGCTGAATTTATTTTATTTTTTTCTTTTTAGATGTAGTCTCGCTCTGTTGCCCAGGCTGGAGTGCAATGACGTGATCTCGGCTCACTGCAACCTCCACCTCCTGGGTCCAAGCAATTCTCTGCCTCAGCCTCCCAAGTAGCTGGGATTACAGGCACCGGCCACTACATCTGGCTAATTTTTATACTTTTAGTAAAGATGAAACTGGGTTTCACCATGTTGGCCAGTCTGGTCTTGAACTCCTGAACTCAAATAATCTGCCCGCCTCAGCCTCTCAAAGTGGTGGGATTATACGCTTGAGCCACCGTGCCTAAGTAATACAATTTATTTTTATTTTTTGAGGTGGTGTCTCACTCTGTCACCCAGGTTGGACTGCAGTGGTGCCATCTCAGCTCTTCAGCTCTGCAACCTCTGCCTCCTGGGTCCAAGCCATTCTCCTGCCTCTGCCTCCTGAGTAGCTGAGATTGCAGGCAGCACCACCACACCTGGCTAATTTTGTATTGTTAGTAGAGATGGGGTTTCTCCATATTGGTCAGGCTGGTCTCAAACTTCTGACCTCAGGTGATCCACTTGCCACCTCGGCCTCCCAAAGTGCTGGGATTATAGACATGAACCACTGCGCCCAGCCTAATAATTTCGTGTATTTATTTACTTAATTATTTGTTTTTTGAGACGGAGTCTCTCTCTGTTGCTTGCCCAGGCTGGAGTGCGATGGCGCGATCTCAGCTCACTGCAACCTCGGCCTCCCGGGTTCAAGCCATTCTCCTGTCTCAGCCTCCTGAGTAGCTGGGATTACTGGCACTTGCCATCACCCCTGGCTAATTTTTGTATTTTTATAGAGATGAGGTTTTACCATGTTGGCCAGGCTGGTCTTGAACTCATGACCTCAGGTGATCTGCCTGACTCGGCCTCCCAAAGTGCTGGGATTAGAGGCATGAGCCACTTCACCCGGCATATTTTTGTGTTTTTAGTAGAGATGGGGTTTCACCATGTTGAACAGGCTAATCTGGCAACTCCTGACCTCAAATCATTTGCCTGATTTAGCTTCTCAAAGTACTGAGATTACAGGCGTGAGCCACCATGCCTGGCCAGTTAATACAATTTGATGACACTGTGAAGTTTGAAAGTAAGGATAGACAATTTCATGCTAGTCACAAAGCATGTTATTAGCTACGTATATTCACTATATATGAACTAGTGATTGGATGAAATAATCATTAAAAAATCATCTATTACTTGTTGTTTTGTTTGTTTGTTTTTGAGACAAAGTCTCACTCTGTTGCCCACGCTGGAGTGCAGTGGCATTATCTTGGTTCACTGCAGCCTCCACCTCCCAGGTTCAAGTGATTCTCCTGCCTCAGTCTCCTAAGTAGCTGGGATTACAGGCACCTGCCAACTACACCCAGATAATTTTTGTATTTTTAGTAGAGACAGGGTTTCACCATGTTGACCAGGCTCGTCTCAAATTCCTGACCTCAAGTGATCCGCCCACCTCACCCTCCAAAAGTGCTGGGATTACAGGCATGAGCCACTGCACCTGGCCATCTATTACTTCTTGAAAAGTCTATCAGGGATCAGTTAAAATTAAAAAGCCAAAAAAGACCTCAAAGTGTAACTTTCTTTAAAAATAAATAAATAAATAAAGCCAGTAAAATAGTTATCATCTTGGGCAGTATTTCAAATGTCTCTTAGAACCCTTATAACTTCACATTTTAGAGGGTATTTACTACGTATTGATTTATTGAAATGAAGTTTTTTTTTTTTTTTTTTTTTTGACAGAGCCTTGCTCTCTTGCCCAGGCTGGAGTGCAGTGGTGTGATTCCAGCTCACTGCAACCTCCACCTCCTGGGTTCAAGAGATTCTCCTGCCACAGCCTCCCGAGTAGCGGGGATTACAGGCACCCAACACGACACCGGTTAATTTTTTTGTATTTTTAGTAGAGATGGGGGTTTCACCATGTTGGCCAGTGTGGTCTTGAACTCCTGACATCAGGTGATCCACCCACCTCAGCCTCCCAAAGTGCTGGGATTACAGGCATGAGCCACCACACTCATGTTTTCAGCTTTTTAAAGACTAAATAATACTTCATTGTGTAGAATAAGTAATGTTCCATTTTCTTTATCCATTCATCTATTGATGGACCCAAGTTGATTCCATAATTTAGCTAATGTGAATAGTGCTGCAGTGCACAGAGGAGTGCAGACATCTCTTCAACATACTGATGAAGAGATATACTGATGATTTCAAATTTTCTGGGTAAATACCCAGCAATGGGGTTGCTGATCATATGGTAATTCTATTTTTAGTTTTTTGAGGACCCTTTAATTTCCCATAACGACTGTACTAATTTTCTTTTTTTTCTAAATGACTGTACTAATTTTCATTCTCACCAACAGTGTTCAACATTTCCGTTTTCTCCATATCCTCACCAACGCTTGTTATCTCCTGTTTTTTTGATAATAGTCATTCTGACAGGTGTGAGGTGGTATCTCAAGGCGGTTTTTGATTTGCTTTTCCCAAATGATTACCAGTGCTGAAAATGTTTTCATATAACTGTTGGACACTTGTATGTCATCTTTTGAGAAATGTCTATTCAGGTCCTTTGCCCATTTTTGAATCACGTTGTTTTCTTGCTACTGAGTTCTTTGAGTTCCTTAAAAGTTTTGGATGCTGACCCTTACCAGATGTGTGTGGTTTGCAATATATTCTCCCATTCCATAGGTTGTCTCTTTACTCTGCTGATTGTTTCCTTTGCTGTGCAGAAGTTTTATTGTTTGATGTAATCCCATTTGTCTATTTTTGCCTTTGTTGTCTGGGCTTTGGGAATGAAATCCAAAAAATCATTGCCCAGACCAATGTCAAGAAGTTTTTCCACTGTTTTTTTTTTCAGTAGTTTTACAGTTTCAGGTCTTATGTTTAGGTCTTTAATACATATTGAGTCGATTTTTATATAATTCTGCACAATTTTCAAATGATGAGAATTAAGCTAATTATATTTTAGAAAAGAATTAAGAAATTTTAAATTAATACTATGTATTCATGTATTCACTTAATAAACACTTATTAAATACCTACTATGTGGCAAGATTTGTGCTAGGCACTGAACTTTGAAAGTAAGTATATTCTTCTAATTTTATTGATGAAGATGTGGTAATGTTAAGCATTTTTCTGGAGGATCTTAAGTCACACAGCAGCAGAGCCAGTATTTAAATGCTCATCTCTTTGATCCAAAGCTGGGCTCCTTGCATTTACTACAATAATTTGGATTACAGATTAATACTTGATTTACTAAATGAATTACTATATGAGCCCTTTATATAGTAGGCTCCCATAGGACTTTACACTTCATTTTTCTTACAAGATTCAAGAGTAAATCTATCATGAAAGCCATTTTACCACAGTGCCTTGTGCAGGGTAGAGCTCATTAAATGTTGATGAATGAAAGTAGTTTAAGTAGACTTGTTGTTATACATGGCTGGATTAAAGTTCTGTTTTAATTTACTCTTTAAGCTTTACATGGCTTATTTGTAAATCCAGGTTAAGTAATTCGTTTTAGAACTATTGTGATAAATAAATGAGACAATGCTTGTATTAACTGGGTGTGGTGCCTCACGCTTGTAATTCCAGCAGTTTGGGAGGCCAAGGCAGGTGGATCACTTGAGGTCAAGGGTTCCAGACCAGCCTGGTCAACATGGTGAAACCTGTGTCTGATAAAAATACAAAAATTAGCTGGGCATGGTGGTGCACACCTGAAATCCCAAAATTTCACTATTTGGGTGGCTGAGGCATGAGAATCACTTCAACACTGCAACATTTGAGGTTGCAGTGACCTGAGATTGTGCCACTGCACTCCAGGCTGGAGAACAGGAGAGACTCTGTCTCAAAAAGCAAAAGATGATACATATATGGCACCAGGCACTCAATACAAACTTTTTATTTTTTAAAGCAATGTTCTAACCCTGAAATAATGGGTTTAGGTGTATTTAGGCTACGAATTGGGATCCTAGATAAATATTGGTGGGTAAATCTAAGAATTATTGACAAGGAAGAATCATTAGGACCACTGGGGACAAGTGAAAGAAAGGAGTCATTGATAGATATAGATTATAGGCTTGAGGTTTGCTGAGTAATGTGTGGTTAATGAGGCTGGGCACGGTGGTTCACAACTGTAATCTCAGCACTTTGGGAGGTTAAGGTGGGAGGATCACTTGAGCCCAGGAGTTTGATTACCAGCCTAGGCAACAAAGCAAGACCTCACATGTACAAAAAATAAAAATTAGCCAGGCATGGTGGTACATGCCTGTAGTCCCAGTTACTTAGGAGGCTGAGGTGGGAGGATCACCTGAGCCCAGGAGGTAGAGGTTGCAGTGAGCCATGTTTGCACCACTGTACTCCAGCCTGGGTGACAAAGCAACTCCCTGTTGCAATAAAAAATAAATAAATAAATAAAACCACAAAAAACAAAAAGCATGAATAAGGAAGTTAGAAAGGAATGTTAGATTGCAGATATAAGGCTCTTCATCCAGAAAGGGAAGATGATCTGGGGAGAAGAGATACAGGATTTAGCAAAAAATAGAAATTGTGTATTAGTTGGATGAATGGATGAAAGGATGGATGAATTAAATATGAACAGATCATTTCAAATTATATTTATTGAGTGCTAGGTACTATGAATTTATTATCCAATCGTAGCAGATCCATGACAGTAGCTATAAAAATTTCTATAGAAATTTATAGGGAATTTCTATAAAAGTGAAGTTTTAGGGTAGCAATCAAGTTGGAAGGGTGTGTGAAGAGGGTCTGAGTGGGGAAGGGCGTGTGAAGAGGGTCTGGGTGGGGAAGGGCATTTGTTTTCATTCTGTAATCCCTTAGCACAGTAGTTCAGATTGAGATAATGTTAAATAGCAGGAAGGGGCACTGATGAGTGAGATTACAGATGGAACTAATCTCCCTCAGGCTAACTCTCAACTCTGCCACTGCCACTGCCCTCAAACACCTATAGCCAAACAATAATAAACCAATGAGATACGCACTTTATCAGATGTATAGCAAGATAGCAGGGAGGAAGGAGCATTTAATTCTCTAGGAAGAGAATGTGTATGGCTGGAGAGTAGATGAGGGAAAGATTTCACAAAAGGTTGTGATTTTAGTTGACTTTTTTTTTTTTAGATGGAGTCTAGCTTGGTAGCCGAGGGTAGAATGCAGTGGGGCAATCTTTGCTTGAATCAACCTCCCAGGTTCAAGCGATTCTCCTGCCTCAGCCTCCTGAGTACCTGGAATTACAGGTGTGTACCACCACGCCCAGCTAATTTTTCTTATTTTAGTAGATAACCTGCTAAGTGTTGCCCAGGCTGGCTGCAAACTCCTGAGCTCAATCCACCTATCTCAGCCTCCCAAAGTGTTGGGATTACGGGTGTGAGCCACCATGCCCAGCCTATTCATTACTCTTGAAGAAGGTAATTAATATTCTAAATACCTGTTCTAAATAAAAGTCTTCAAAGACACAGAGAACTTGGAGATCTTAGCCTACTGTTCAGAATCTGATGAAGTGGGAATAATCTAGAGATGAAGAATGAGCAGTGGCCCAATCATGATAGGCTTGCATGTTATGCCAAAAGTTTTGAAATCCATCCTGTTACTGATGGGAATTATGGGAGAATTTTAGGCACAGGAATGACGATGATAAAATCTTACATATCATTTTTGAGCTACTTCTAAGGCTGAGGCAGGAGAATCATTTGAGCCCAAGAAGTTCAAAGCTGCAGTAAGTCACAATCATTGCACTCCAGCCCAGGCAACAGAGCACGGCCTCGTCTTTAAAAATAATAAAATTTAAAACATAACATATTTGGAAGATTAAAGAACTATATTTATGAAAGAAATACAAGCAACATGACCACCCCAGTCCTTTAATTATAAATGGGAAATTATGAAAAAAAATAAAGCAAAGTCCCTATTCTCATAGAATTTATATTTCAATGGGTAGAAGCAGACAATAAAAAAAACACATACATAATATTAGATAGTGCTAAGTGCTAGAAAGAACAAATTTAAAGCAAGGTAAGGTACACAATGATTGGGTGGAGGAACTCACTTCAAGGCAAACTCAATGTTCTTTCCACTAATCTCATAGTTACCACACAATAGGGTTTCAAGATGTCTTACTTCCAACACAACAGCTCCATTATCCTGAACTCTAAATGTTGCAAATCTGTCCACATATTTTATTATTATCTAACTTAATGTCCTTCTTAAATATCTGTGCTGACTTACCAAAGCTCCCAAAATGAGCAGCAAATTTCCCTCTCAAGATTAAAGAACATATTACACACTGCACTTAAAACCTTTGTCACTTGTTACTACCATAGGGTCTCTAAATTTCACCCTGAAACAACTCTTCACCATTTTAAAAAGCCTTTAATTTCCATAGCTTGGCTCCCAAGACCTTGTATGTCTCCTCCTCTCTTCCTTCATTGCTTCATTTAAGAAGCATGATATGGGCCGGGCGCGGTGGCTCACGCCTGTAATCCCAGCACTTTGGGAGGCCAAGGCGGGTGGATCACAAGATCAAGAGATTGACACCATCCTGGTCAACATGGTGAAACCCTGTCTCTACTAAAAATACAAAAATTAGCTGGGCATGGTGGCACGTGCCTGTAGTCCCAGCTACTCGGGAGGCTGAGGCAGGAGAATGGCTTGAACCCGGGAGGCGGAAGTTGCAGTGAGCCGAGATCGCGCCACTGCACTACAGCCTGGGTAACAAGAGCGAAACTCCGTCTCAAAAAAAAAAAAAAAAAAATCAGCATGATATGGCGGCTGGTCGTGGTGGCTCACGTCTGTAATCCCAGCACTTGGGGAGGCCGAGGTGGGTGGATCACCTGAGGTCGGGAGTTTGAGACCAGCCTGACCAACATGGAGAAATCCCGTCTCTACTAAAAATACAATTAGCCAGGTGTGGTGGCAGGCGCCTGTAATCCCACCTACTAGAAAGGCTGAGGCAGGAGAATGGCTTGAACCCGGGAGGCGGAGGTTGCAGTGAGGTGAGATCACACCATCGTACTCCAGCCTGGGCAAGTGACGGAGTGAGACTCCCTCTCAAAAATAAATATATTTAAATATATATACATGCATAAAGAAGCATGCTATGTATGGACTGCTTGGTTTGGCAGTCATTCTGCTAAGTGCAGATGACACAAAGGAGAGCAAAAAGCAACACCCTACTTATAGAGGTGAGAGTTGTAGCGTGTGTGAGTGAGGGCTCAAATCCTGGGCTATGAACCTATGATGCTAGCGTGGAGAGTTCTATTGCTGCTGTGCTTCAAATGTCTGATTTAGAGTTGATGCAATCCTGTGTGTTGCGGAGAGCGCTCGAAGGCACATGAAAATGGGAGCAGCATATTAACAATAAGGAAAAAGGACTGTCATTGTGTTTACTGAAGTTTCTCTAGAGAAGAAGCCCTAGCCAAATCTCACCCTTCAACCCCCCAGGGGCCTAACAGAAGAATGCACATCCTCGGGAGCTACCTAAATCTACTAAATCGACTGAATTACAACGCATAAGGGCCGGGCCCAGGAATCTGCAGTTTAAAAACGAATATCCCAGGCCATTGTCATGCACGCTCACGACTAGAGAACCATTGGCCTCTCCAACCTTTTATCACTTCCCCTATTAATAGCCCTATTTTATAGAAGAGGAAATTGAGGCGTAGGTTAAGTAACTTGCTAAAGTCCAATGGAACCTAGGGCTGGAATCTAGGCCTGCTTGAGATACAGCTCTTAGTCCATATCTCTTTTACTATGTTTTTTTTTTTTTGAGAGACTCTGCCGCCCAGGCTGGAGTGTAGTGGCGCGATCCCGGCTCACTGCAACCTCCACCTCCTGGGTTCAAGCGATTCTCCTGCCTCAGCTTCCCGAGTAGCTGGGACTACAGGCGTGCGGCACACGCCCAGCTAATTTTTTTTTATTTTTTTATTTTTTTTTTTTTTTGTAGTAGAGAAGGTGTTTCACTGTGTTGGCTAGGCAGGTCTAGAACTCCTGTCCTCCTGTGATCCGCCAGCCCGCCTCGGCCTCCGAAAGTGCTTGGATTACAGGCATGAGTCACTGTGCCTGACCAGCTCTTAGTCTTAAACCTAACAGTACGTTATCTCCTTTTGTTAACTGATCTGTTGCTAAAACTTCAACAAGCACTGGACTTGGAGTTTGGAGACTTAGTCTGAAGGCCCGCTAGTGTGAGCAATTAATTCACATTTTGAATTTCAAGTCCCTCGCTTTAGGCAAAACACCACCACCTGATGCAGACCTGAGGGGCAAGACGCCGCGGCTGGGCAGGGAAGGGGGACGATCGATAACTCCGGCGCGCCGCTGACTGTTGGATTGGCTCGAACTTCTCCCGCAAGGCCTAACCTACTCCCGCGCACTCCTGGGCCCGCCCTGCCGCCATCTTGGTCTAGGAGGGAGCGCGCCGCACGCGTGAGTAAACAGCCCAAGCCGGGAAAGTCGAGCTCTGGCAACGTCCGGGTTCCGAGGGGCAGAGGCGGAGAGGACCTTGTCCTGATCTTCGTAGGTGGGATAAATATTGAGGTCACAGCGGTAGGCCGCGGGGAGCCCTCAGTCTGCACAACCTCCGCCCCCTCGCGGCGAGACGCCTAGGTCCCCGGGCTTCTCCCGCCCCCCGCCTGTCTCCTCCCTCTGTTGAAAGCTGCCCGGGAAAGTGGTGGCGGGAGCGTCCAGGCCCCAATGTGGCGTGGGCTCAGGTGCCTGGTGCCGGGCGCCGGAGGAGGTTCGCGTTGGGGTTTAGTGCTTCGCAGGCCTGGGGTGCAGACGCGGCGTGGCTGTGAGGCCGGGGCGGGCGTGCGGGTGTGAGGGCCGGACTCAACACTGGGGCGCCGCGGGGCTGTTTCCATCGGTCACTGGATTTTTCTCCTCTTCCGGTCCGGGCCTCAGGGTGGCCGACATGACGGCCAGGGGTCAGAGCCCCCTCGCGCCGCTGTTGGAGACTTTGGAAGACCCTTCTGCCTCCCATGGAGAGCAGACTGACGCTTACCTGACTCTGACCAGGTGAGGCCCGTCGCGGGGCGTGCTTGGCGGGGGTGCGCTGGTCCGCCGTGGGGAGTGCTTGGGGGTGGGGTGCGCTTTCTAGGGTGGGGCGAAAAGTTGGGAGGGGCGCGCTGAATGAATGTGAGTTCTAGAAGTCTGGCGAAGGTGAGGACGCCGGAGTCGCGGACGCGTTGGGGGGCGGGGGAGATGTATCCTAGGTAACGTTCCCGGTGCTGTAGCTGGTGCTGCTGCTGCGCTTGAGGTACGTGTTTGTAACGAGGGAGCATGCACGTGTGTTTTGTAAGCGAGGGATTTTTAAAAGTTTTGGTTGGAAGTGGGTGTTGGAGGAGGGGTTTTCAGTGTAAACCTCCCATGTATTGGGAAAATGTGGCCACCTAGAGTTGTCTTTTTAACAGCAATAAGCTGATTTTATTAATTGCAAAATGCTTCAAAATTATTTTCATAGAAATGTACTAAGCTTTTGTAAAACCTTTTATAAAGGTTTAGTAAGTCGTTGGTAACGAGGGATAGATAGGGTTCCCTGTTCTTTTTGTAGTCAGGCTGTCACAACTTGCATATACTGGATGTAAAAAGTTATTCTGAGGGTTTTTCTACTTTTATTTCTGATATGCATTGCATTATATGTTCTGTATACCCTTAAAGACCTTACCTACTGGGTCTATTCATTTACAAGAGTTCGAAAGTACTTTTTAAAAAGATAATACGGGTATTTTAGAAGTAAGAGTATTTTTTTGTTTCTGTCACCTACTTCAACTGGTATTCTTCCTGCTTTTTAAGTCGTATGACTGGAGAAGAAGGAAAAGAAGTAATTATAGAAATTGAGAAAAAACTTCCTCGGTTGTACAAAGTTTTAAAGGTATGTATCTGTTTATTAAATAGGTTTTCACTTTGGGTGGTTTTTCATAGTTTTGCCGGTTGACTCATAAAAGCTTTATGAGTCAACTAAAATAACAGCAGTAATACTGTTATTTTATACTGACTGATTATAATAGTCTTTATTGTTACTTAAAGCTTCTCAGGTACTTTGTTAATTACTTTACATGCTTTCTCACTTAACTCTCAATATTTCCATGAGATTGTTTTTTAACCATCACTTTGCAGGTGAAGAAATTAGTTTAATTTGCCTAAAGTTGCCTTAGGGCACTTGATCTGAGTTTGTGTTTTTAAAAGCAGGGATCAGAGATTAGTCTGTTTTTTCTTTCCTTTTGGAAATCTACTTGTAAGTAAGTGATTCTAAAATTATATTTGTCTTTGGTCTACTTTGTAGGTAGCATTAATTTCTTTTTCCTCGTTCACCCTCAGTATTTGCTACAAGCATTATCTTTTTTGCTTTAAGGAAATGTTGTTTGACATCAAGCTAAGGACCTGTTCTTGTCCTCACTTGCCTACTCAGTGGCTTCCTGACCTTCCTTAACATCTTTTAAATTTCCTTGTTTTTAAAATGAAAAAATTGAACTTTATCTCATTTGTTTGAATTCTCATCTTTATGACTTTGTTCTTGTGCTTTTATTTTTGCTTTTAATTTTTAAAATTGAGATGCGGGCCATGATAGGTTGCCTATGCTCCAAGCTGACCTCCCACCTCAGCCTCCTTAGTAGCTGAGATTAGTGGTATTTGCCTCTCCATGCCCAGCTTTTGTGCTGCCTTTTTTTTTCTTTGGACATTCTTGCTCTGTGGCCCATGCTGGAGTGCAGTCACACAATCTCGGTTTATTGCAACCTCCGCCTCCCAGGTTTAAGCAATTCTTCTGCCTCAGTCTCCATAGTAGCTTGGATTACAGGCATGCCCCACACAACCAGCTAATAATTTTAGTAGGGAAGGTTTCTCCATGTTGACCAGGCTGGTCTTGAACTGCTGACCTCAGGTGATCCACCTATGCCTGTCTCCCAAAGTGCTGGGATTACAGGTGTGCCAGGGTGCCTGGCCGTGTGCCTTTAAACAAGTGTTTCATCCAAACATTTATTGTAGGTTTTAACATGATTTTTGGCTAGGTATTAGAAGAGATACGCTCTAAGTGTTGTCATAGTCATCAACATTTTTTGTTTGTGTAAGCAGAAATTTTATTGCGTGTCAGTTACTTAAATAATATCAGTGTTTTATTTTCTTATATTCTACATTATAGTAATACATGTGAAGACATGCACTTTTATGTATGTAGTATTTATAGGATCAGGAACTCTTTCGAATCTTTTTTTTTTTTTTTGAGACTGCATTTTGCTCTTGTCCAGGCTGGAATGCAGTGGATACTGTCTCGGCTCACAGCAACCTCCACCTCCCAGGTTCAGACAATTCTTTTGCCTCAGCCTCCTGAGTACCTGGGATTACAAGCATGTGCCACCACATCCAGCTAATTTTGTATTTTAAATAGAGATGGGGTTTCTTCATGTTGGTCAGGCTGGTCTCGAACTCCCGACCTCCACCTGCCTCAGCCTCCCAAATTGCTGGGATTACAGGCATGAGCCTCCCAACGTACTGGAATTACAGGCATGAGCCACCGCCCTGGCCTTATTGCTTACACTTTCAATCCAGTTGCATTGTTTGTAAATAGGTTTTGTACCTGAAGTTACTTGGATGCACATGGACGGTCGATTATAGGACGATAATAAGCAGAAGCTTTCCCTATCAATTTTAAGCAATGAAAGGATAATTGAGTTCTTTCAGAGTAGGAACTATACCATGTAAAATGGAACATGCTTCTGTTTGTGTTTAGAATTCAGCTAGATTTGTATCTAGGAACCCAGGACATTATTGAAAATGAGACACATTGTTAAGGAACACATTCAAGTAAATATGTTTAACAAAAATTCGTCACAGATATTTACTAGCTATTACCCAGGAGATAAAGTAGTAGCTCTCAAAGTATTAAGCCTTACTTAGTTGCTTAAAACTGGTTGCTGTACTATATCTCTTACATTCTGTACTGAAGGATTTGCTTTTTTTTGGCTTCGTTTTGTATAATTATAAAAGACATTGGAGGGAAGTGTCTGTTTATATATTTAACCGTTAACGTTTATTATTCTTCCTGCTCAATGATAATAGAGGATTCCTTGGATATTTGATTCAAATAGATATGGGGGATTTTGAAGGTAAATCCCATTGAAGTAGGAAATCGTACAAGGAAGGGGGGGTACAGGATAAAAGTAAACAGTCATATTGAGACCCTATTTGACAGGTTTGGGTTTGGGCTTTTGTAGCTTTTACATACATAGTATGAGTTGGGCTTTAAAATTTTAGATTGAAAGCTGGGCACAGTGGTTCACGCCTGTAATCCAGCACTCTGGGAGGCTGAGGATGGTGGATCATCTGAGGTCAGGAGTTCGAGGCCAGCCTGGCCAACATGGTGAAACCCCATCTCTACTAAAAATACAAAAAAATTAGCCAAGCGTGGTGGCACGTGCCTGTCATCCCAGCTACTCTTCAACCAGGGAAGTGGAGGTTGCAGTGAGTTGAGATTTTGCCATTGCACTCCAGCCTGGGCAACAAGAGCAAAACTGTCACAAAAAAAAAAAAAAAAAAAAAAATCTAGATTTGCTTGGATTAAAATTCTCTTATTTATAAAATAAGGTTTAAAAACACTTTTTATTTTACTATTAATTCAGATAATATAATTTTACATTTTAGCCCCTTCTTTCTCCCAGTCTTAGAGAAAGAGATGGTCACTACTCTAAAGCTGTTAGCTTTTGCATTTGAGTCTCTTGCTTATTCTGGAGGGCCTTGCTCCTTTTTCCATGCCATGTCTTTAGCATCTTTCATCTGTTGACCTCTTTTTCTTTGCCTTCATAGGTGTGGAGATAGCCTTTATCTTCATTTAGTTGATCTCTATCCAGTTCCTCCTTTCTTTACCAAGCTGTGTTATACATGGCCTTCTGATCTTATTCCTTGTTTATTTTTATTTTTTATGCCCATTCTCAAGGATTTGTTGGAGTAAAATGTGATGAATTTGCTTGTGCTTTCTAAAAATTATATTTGTGCTTGTGTGTAATAAATGATTTTGTTTTTTGTAGACTCACATTTCCAGTCAGAGCTCGGAGCTGAGTAGTGCTGCGCTACAAGCCCTGGGATTTTGCTTATATAATCCCAAAATTGCCTCTGAATTATCAGGTAGATACATTTCTTATGGCTGTTAATATTTTTAGAGTATAAAGAAAGTATAAATTTCAAGTATTAATAGTTTGATGCTGTTAAAAGTACCGTTATCTCTGGATTAGTATCAGAACTTGTAGTTAAAGGTTGGCTTTTAAGAAGAATGTTTAGATTATCATCACCTGCGCATAAGCTCTAACTTTGTTGCTGCAGAATGTGCTGTTAAAAATAAGAGGTAGTTAGGCCAGGCTTGGTGGCTCACACCTGTAATCCCAGCTCTTTGGGAGGTCGAGGCAGGCAGATCAAGATGTCAAGAGTTGGAGGCTAGCCTGGCCAACATGGTGAAACCCTGTCTCCACTGCGCCTTGCCAAAATGGAAACTTTTATTCAGGCATATGCACTAAGGAATATGCTGAATTGAAAAGTTCTTTGATATAACGATAAATGTGAGATAATTTGGAACTAAAAGTAATAATGAAAGCTAATGCTTTCCAAGTTTCCAAGTAGTCTGCACTGTTGCTCGATAGTTAGCAGATTGCTGTTGTAAAGGAAACCCTTATCTTTAATAAAGGAAAGTTAGGAATATATAATAAAGATGTCAACATTGTTACCACCTTTTACACTTGATCTTGGCCAAAAGGCTGAGAAGCAATACCATCTTTTTTGAGGGAAAAGCTGCTGCTTGTTCTTTTATATATATGGAAGTATTAGCAACCTAAAGCAGTTCTTTATTTTGGAGCAGAGATGCAGGATTGAAACCATCTTACCAAAAATTGTCTTGTTACATTAAAATCTACAATGATATCTGTAGTTATTTCAGTTGTGCGAGATACCTGATTTGGTGTCTATCGGTTATTTTCTCTTAGTATACCTTCCCCTCTAAGCTGAATTTTATGTTCTGGGGAGAAGTTCGATATCAGCATTGGTTCTCTGATCTATTCTCTGGAGATACATTTATTTTATGATTAATGAGTATATTGTTTACCTTTATATTTGAGACTTTAAATAGAGTATCAACTCTTCTATACAAAATTAAAATGCTTGTTTTTCAGAGGCAAATGTTCAAGAACTACTTTCAAAACTGAATGATACCATTAAGAGTTCAGACAAAAATGTACGTACCAGAGCACTTTGGGTGATATCTAAGCAGACATTTCCCTCTGAAGTCGTTGGCAAAGTGGTGAGTATAGTTTTTGTGTATGCCTTCTTAACTGTATGCCAATAAAACAGTTCAGGCTTATTTCATTTGTATTTATTTGGTTTGTTTTTTAGGTATCCAGTATAATTGATTCATTAGAAATACTATTTAATAAAGGAGAGACGCATTCTGCTGTTGTTGATTTTGAAGCATTAAATGTTATCATAAGGTATGCATTTGGATGCTGTGCAAATTGAAGAATAGTTTTCATAAGCTTACCTCAAGGAGAGGGCTTTTGGAATTTAAATGATGGACATTAAAAGTGGGGAATGTCATTTACGCCAAAAGACTCAAGGACAAAAAGATGGAAGTAGATGTGCATAAGTTACTAGGTTTTTTATTTTTATTGCGACCGTGTTCAAGGTGAAGTCTTGGTTATGTTCCTCCTGATAACATACATAGTTCAGGTTTGAAAAATAGCTCTTAAAGCTTCTGTAAGGGTTTAAAAAATAATGTAAATTCAGAAGTGGGCTTAGTGGTTGTTTAGGAAGCTAATCAGTGTCTAGCAGAGAATAGAAGAGTACTTTCCTCATGTTTGTTATAACAGGCATGCCAACAGCATAAACTCCTTTTGTATTTTTTTGTTTTTGGTTTTTTGGGACAGTCTCACGCTCTCTCCCAGGCCGGAGTGCAATGGCGCGATCTTGGCTCACTGCAACCTCCGCCTCTTGGGTTCAAGCACTTTTGCTGCCTCAGCCTCCCGAGTAGCTTGGATTACAGGCATGTGCTACCATGCCCAGCTAATTTTTGTATTTTCAGTAGAGATGGGGTTTTACCATGTTGGCCAGGCTGGTCTTGAACTCCTGACCTCAGGTGATCCACCGGCCTCAGCCTCGCAAAGTGTTGAGATTACAGGTGTGAGCCACTGCACGTGGTATAAACTTTTTTTTTCTAAATGTAAACTCTTTGGTAACATGATTTCTGTCTTCCCTGTTTTTTGTTCTTTAAAGTTTTCTTATTATTTGCTTTAACTTCCCTTTGTTGAATTTTCTGATTGATGCTCAGATTATGTCTTGGTTCTTTGGCTATCCTCTTCTATAACAATCCTGAATTTAGTAGTATAACAATAATTAGTACAGTTGGCCCTTTGTAGGTTCTGCATCCTTGGATTCAAACAATTGAGGGTTTAAAGTCTCAGAAAAATTGCATGTATTGAATATGTACAGACTGCTTTCCTTGTCATTATTCCCTAAATAATACAGTATAACAACTACTTACTTAGCACTTACCTTGTATTAGCTATTAGTAATCTAGAAATAATTTAAAGTATACGGGAGGATGCGTGTAGGTTATATGCAAATAGAGTCATGTGTCATGTAATAATGGGAATACATTCTGAGAAATGCATCATTAGTTAATTTCATTGTTGTGCAAACATTATAGAGTCTACTTACACAAACCTAGATGGTATAGACTACTGTATACTTAGGCTATATGGTACAACCTGTTGCTCTTAGGCTACAAACCCGTACATTAGATTACTGTACTGGGTATTGTAGGCACATATAATACAATAGTATTTGTTTACCTAAACATAGAAAAGGTACAGTAAAAATATGGTATAAAAGATTAAAAAATGATACACCTGTATCTGGCACTTAGCCACAAATGGAGCTTTTAGGATTGAAGGTTCTTTGAGTCAGTGAGCGTGATGAGGAAATGTGAAGATCTAGAACGTGACTTTGCACTCTTGTAGATTTCATAAACACTGTACATTTAAGCTACACTAAATCTGTAAAATTTTTAAAATAAATTAACCTTAACTTATTGTAAATTAGTTTATTTTTTTGAGATAGAGTCTCACTCTCTTGTCCAGGCTGGAGTGTAGTGGTGTGATCTTGGCTCTCTGCAGCCGCCACCTCCCGGGTTCAAGTAATTCTTGTGCCTCAGCCTCCCAAGTAGCTGGGATTACAGGTGCCACCCACCACACCCAGCGAATTTTTGTATTTTTAGTAGAGATGGGGTTTTGCCATTTTGGCCAGTCTGGTGTTGAACTCCTGACCTCAGGTGATCCACCCACTTTGGCCTCCCAAAGTGCCAGGATTACAGGTGTGAACCACTATGCCTGGCCAATTCTGTAACTTTAAACTTCATTTTTTTTTTTAAACTTTTTGACTCTTGTAAAAATACTTAGATTTGGCCAGGCACAGTGGCTCATGCCTCTAATCCCAGAACTTTAGGAAGCCCAGGTGGCCAGATCACCTGAGGTGTCAGGAGTTGGAAACCAGTCTGGCCAACATGGTGAAACCCCATCTCTAAAAAAAATACAAAATTAGGCTGGGTGAGGTGGCTTTCACCTGTAATCCCAACACTTTGGGAGCCCGAGGCGGGCAGATCTACTGAGGTCGGGAGTTCAAGACCAGCCTGACTGACCTGGAGAAACCCCATCTACTAAAACTACAAAACTGGCCCGGCATGGTGGCGCATTCCTGTAATCCCAGGTACTCAGGAGATTGAGGCAGGAGAACCGCTTTAGCCCGGTAGGCGGAGGTTGCAGTGAGCCGAGATCATGCCATTGAACTCCAGCCTGGGCAATAAGAGCGAAACTCCATCTCAAAAAAATGGCGAAAAAAAAAAAAATTAGCTGGGCTTGGTGACGTGCCTGTAATCTCAGCTGTTTGGAAGGCTGAGGCCCGAGAATTGCTTGCACCTGGTGGGGGGCAGCGGTTGCAGTGAGCTGAGATTGTGCCACTATACCCCAGCCTGGTTGATAGAGTGAGACTTGATATCAAAAAATACTACTTAGCTTAAAACACAAACATACAAATATACAAAAATATTTTCCCTCATTAGATATTCTATGAGCCTTAATTTTTTTTTTTTTTAACTTTCGAAACTTTTTGCTTAACAACTAAGAGCACAGCCTAGGGCCTCCACAGGGTCAGGATCATCATTATGACTGTCTTCCACTTCCACATCTTGTCACACTGAAATGTTTCCAGGGGCAATAACATGCATGGAGCTGTCATTTTCTGTGATTGATGCTGCCTTCTGAAATATCTCCTGAAGGACCTGTCAAGGGTATTTTACAGTTGAATTTTTTTTTCTTTTTTTTTTTTTTTTTGAGACAGAGTCTCGCTTGTCGCCCAGGCTGGAGTACAGTGGCGTAGTCTTGGCCCACTGCAACCTCTGCCTCTGGGGTTCACGTGATTCTCTTGCCTCAGCATCCCAAGTAGCTGGGACTACAGGTGGGCGCCACCACGCCCAGCTAATTTTTGTATTTTTAGTAAAGACAGGGTTTCACCTTGTTGGCCAGGATGGTCTCAATCTCCTGACCTCGTGATCTGCCCACCTCGGCCTCCCAAAGTGCTGGCATTACAGGTGTGAGCCACCATGCCTGGCCCAACGTTTTTTCAATGCAAGTAGGAGGAGTATACTCTAATGATTAAAGTTACAGTGTAGTATATACATGAACCAGTAACTTATTTATTTATTTTTGAGATGGAATCTTGCTCTGTTGCCAGGCTGGAGTGCAGTATTGTGATCTCGGTTCACTGCAACCTTTGCCTCTGGGGTTCAGGCGATTCTCCTGCCTCAGCCTCCCAAGTAGCTGGGATTACAAGCGTTTGCATCACACCCAGCTAAGTTTTGTATTTTTAGTAGAGACGGGTTTTCGTCATGTTGGCCAGGATGATCTCACTCTCCTGACCTTGTGATCAGCCCTCCTCGGCCTCCCAAAGTGCTAGGATTATGGGTGTGAGCCACTGTGCCCGGCCAGTCATTTATTATCATGATCATATAGGGCAGTATTATGTCCTGTATATAATTGTGCTATACTTTTATATGAATGAGAGTGCAGATTTGTTTACACCAGTGTCAGAAACGTAAATAATGTATTGCACTGCAGTGTTAAAATAGCTACGATGCCACTAAGTTATAGGAACTTGTCAGGTCCCTTATAATATTAAGGGACCACCATTGTGAATGTGCTGCATCTTGGACCAAAACACCAAAACGTTGCTCTGGTGCATGACCATACTGTCCATTTTGTATTGGACTTGAGCGTTGTTGTGAGGTTCTGGAACCAATCCCTTAGGAATACTGAGGGATGACTATCTTAAATATTTGAACCTAAAGACAAGATTTGTTCTTTTAAAAAAAATTGCAAAACCATTAATTTGCCAATTAGTAAAAATTAGATCTGTTTCTTGTATGTATGTGCACATTTGTATATATTCTAAAACAAATGGGCTGTACTGTACATTTCTATGTGTCACGTATTTTACTGCTTGTTTAGACTTAAAACATGAGGTCATGCTAATTATTCATTGATTGCTCTATTATAGGCTAATTGAACAAGCGCCAATTCAAATGGGAGAAGAGGCAGTGAGGTGGGCAAAACTGGTCATACCTTTAGTGGTTCATTCAGCACAAAAGGTACATTTGCGGGGAGCAACTGCTCTGGAGATGGGAATGCCATTATTGCTTCAGAAGCAGCAAGAAATAGCATCTATTACGGAGCAACTTATGACTGCTGTGAGTGTTTTTTTTATGTAATGATTTTCTAGATTCTACATCAGAAGATTCTGCACTAAGCTTAAAATTCAGTCTGGGGACCAGTTACAGTGGCTCTCAGCTGTACTCCCAGTGCTTTGGGAGGCTGAAGGGGGAGGATTGCTTGAGGCCAGGAGTTCCAGACAAGCCTGGGCAACATAATGAGACCCCATCTCTACAAAATATTTTTAAAATTAGATGGGTGTGGTGGCATGAACCCATAGTGTCAGATGCTTGGGACGCTAAGGCAAGAGGATTGCTTGACCAGAAGTTTGAGGCTGCAGTGAACTATGATCTCACCACTGCATTCTAGCCTGGGACTGAGTGAAACCCTGTCTCAAAAAAAAAAAAAAAAGAAAGAAAGAAAAAAAAATCCATCTGGGCTTATTGATATAGTTGCACTATGATCTAGGATTTTAGCTTTGAATGAAAACATTAATAATTACATAAGCTTGTATAGGCTCATTGCTGCTACATAGCAGTAAGGAAGGGAGCTATCTGTTCATTGCTACTAAAATCCAGACATTTTACCCCATTCCCAATAAATAGGAAGTAGGGATTGTATTTCTGAAAGAGGGAGAGCATTAACTGATTCACTCAGTTTTGGGTTGTTACTGTCTGATCCCAGTAGATACAAATATAATGTATATAAATTTATCTAGTCTGTGTAGTTTTCTGGCTATTACTTGCCACAGGTTTTAGGTTTTCTAACCATTGTTCTTCTAACATTTATTGGGCATCTGATATGTGCAGTCCATTGTTGCAGGTGCTGTGAATATAGCAGTGAATAAAAGGGGCTTGTGGGGCTTATTTTCCTGTGGGAGTGATAATTAAGTGCATAGTGTAGTAGGTGAAGAGCACTAAGGAGAAGAGCAGGGACTGGAGAGTGCCACTAGAAAAGAATGGTAAGGTGGTCAGAGAAGGCAAAGGAAAGGACATTTGAACAGTGATTTGAAGGCAGATTAGGAGTTACCCATGTGGATAATGTCGGGTAAGCTCATTCCAGACAAGAGAACCATGAGGGCAAAAGGCCCAGCTCTAATGGTTGTGTACCTGGTTTGTGTGTAGGGAACACCGGGCAGTATGACAGGAGTGAAGTGAATGAGAGTTAGAGGAAAAGAGGGCCCAATCACATAGGACCTTGGTGGGGAGTCATTGTAAGGATGGGTGTTTAAGTTATATGGAGAGCCATATTTCAAGGTCTTGTTTTGTTTTGTTTGTTTGTTTAAGAGACAAGGTCTCACTATATTACCCAAGCTGGTCTCGAACTCCTGGGCTCAAGCAGTCCTCCCCCTTCAGTCTCCCAAAAGTATTGGGATGATAGGCATGAGCCACCATGCCTAACCCCTAAAACCTGGGATTTGACTTGCTTAAAATGCAGAAGACTTCTTGATGTTGTTCAGTATAACAAAGTAACTCTAGTATCTTCGTAAATAGCTTTATTCTGATTAAGTCATCCTTTTTTGTTTTTGTTTTTGTTTTTTTGATGGGGTTTCGCTCTTGTTGCCCAGGCTGAAGTTCAATGGCATAGTCTTGGCTTACTGCAACCTCCACCTTTTGGGTTCAAGCGATTCTCCTGCCTCAGTCTCCTGAGTAGCTGGGATTAACAGGCGCCCACCATCATGCCCAGCTAATTTTTGTATTTTTAGTAGAAACAGGGTATCACCATGTTGGTGAAGCTGGTCTTGAACTCCTGACCTCAAGTGATCTGCCCACCTCGGCCTCCCAAAGTTCTGGGATTATAGGCATAAGCCATGGTGCCCAGCCTATAAAATTCTTTTTTTAACTCATTTATCAAGCTTGCAACAAAGCATATATAAAATTCTTTATAAATTTGAACTACAGTTATTTCAGATGTCTGTTAACTATGAAGCTTTTAATGTATTTTTTCATTATTAGTGTGAAAATATTAAAGCAGTGTCATTTAAACTCCAGTTAATGATGTGCATGCTGACATTTTCAGGGTAAAGTATACTGGTAGGAAAAAAAAGCTGGATTGCTGGATGATAGGGTGGCCAGATAGGTGATAAAAACATAGTGAAGTGTCAGTGGTAGAATCTAGGTGTTTGTATTAGAATATTTACTGTAAAAACTCATTTAGATTTGCTATATGCTTTAGTTTTCCTTTTGGATTTTTGTGGGTAGGGATATATATATATATATATTTTTTTTCTGAGACAGTCCCACTCTGCTCACTGCAGCCTGCGCCTCCCGGGTTCAAGTAATCCTTGTGTCTCAGCCTCCTGAGTAGCAGGGATTGCAGGCACCTGCCACCACGCTCAGATAATTTTTGTATTTTTAGTAGAGATGGGATTTCACATTGTTGGCCAGGCTGATCTTGAACTCCTGACCTCAGGTGATCCGCATGCCTCGGTCTCCTAAAGTGCTGGGATTACAGGTGTGAGCCACCGCACCTGGCTTTGGGTGGGGTAATATTTTTATTATGGAGAAAACTATTTGGCTGAATCAATGTTTGAAAATTAGTCCTAGACTTTGGTATTGGATTTTTTTTTCTAAGACTCTGGTAAATTAATTGTTTTTGTTTGCAGAAATTAATCTCAGAACTCCAGAAGCTATTTATGAGTAAAAATGAGACCTACGTGTTAAAATTATGGCCTTTGTTTGTCAAACTACTTGGAAGGGTAAGTACCCAGTTAATGGAACAGTCTACAGTTTTTATATGCTGGACCCTTTCTTTTCTTACCTTCCTTTGTATAGTTGATGCTCATTATTTATGCATGCCCGCTCACTAAAATTTATTTGTAAATCTCAAATCAGCACTTGCATTGCTTTTGCCATCATTTGTAGACACCCAGAGTGGCAAAGAATTGGAGTCACACAATTCTGGAAAGTTCATCTTTCAAGCCAAGGTCAAACAAGGTTATGTTCTGCTTTTTTGTTTTAGTTCTCATACCTTAAACAGGTATCCTTTTTATAATCGATGTAATGCCACATTTTTCACTTTTCTGTGTTTTCCTTGGTGGTTTCACTGTTTAATTTGGAACCCAAAGCCTAGGTCCAAGTGCTGTCTAGTTTGTGTTCCTAAGCAAAGGAAGACTGTGATATACCCAATGGTGAAAATAAACCTTGTTCAGGCATGGCACATCTTAGAGCTACTGGCTTTTGAGTTTGATGTTACCGAGTCAGTAATATAAAATACCTTTTCATAGATGGATGTTAAACAGGTTATATATTGAACAGTTGACAAAAGGGTTGTGTCCATAGACTCAAACCTAACCCTGTATTTCCCATGGGAGTGATTGCTCAGTATTTGCTAATTTAGTGTTCAAAGGGACTTGATAGAAGACCATCACTACTGTGAATAATGAGAGAGAATCAACTGTATTGTTCAGTGATTAAGCCAGGTTTTCGGTGGTGGGGGGGTGTGCTGCTTTTATTGTGGTAAATAATGTTCTAACTATCTGTAAATGAACAGTTCAGTGGCATTAAGTCTATTGATAATGTAATAAGCATCTCCACTATTTATACCCAAAACTTGTGCATCATCCCCGACAAAAACTGTACCCATTAAGCAGTAAACTCCTTCTGCCCTCCTCCCTGACCTAGACATCACCCTCTGGTAATGTCTGTTCTACTTTCTGTCTCTGAATTTGCTTATTCTAGATAACTCATATCAGTGAAATTACAACGTTTTGCTCTTCTGTGTCTGGCTTATTTCACTAAGCATAAAGTTTTGTTTTATTTTTGAGACAGAGTTTCACTCTTGTCTCTCAGGCTGAAGTGCAATGGCATGATCTCAGCTCACTGCAGCCTCTGCCTCCTGCATTCAAGCAATTCTCCTGCCTCAGCCTCCCCAGTAGCTGGGACTACAGGCATGCATCACTACATCTGGCTAATTTGTATGTTAGTAGAGACACGGTTTCACCATGTTGGCCAGGTCTCAAAACTCCTGACCTCAGGTGATCTGTCTGCCTGCCTCAGCCTCCCAAACTGCTGGAATTATAGGCATGAGCCACTGCAACCAGGCAGCACCAAACTTTTCTGTAGCAGTTGCACCATTTTACATTCCCATTGTAATGCACTACAGTTCCACTTTCTTAACATCCTCACCAACACTTTTTATTTTTTAATAATAGCCATTCTAGTGAATGTGAAATGGGATTGCATATAGATACATGCATATCTGTGGCATAGATTTGCATTTCTCTGATTACTAATGATGTTGAACATCTTTTCACATGGTTCTTGGCTGTTGATTTCATTGTCTGGAGAAATGTCTGTTTAAGTCCTTGGCCCATTTTTTAATAGGTTTGTATTGTTGTTGAGTTGTAGCTCTTTATATGTTTTGGATATTCATCCCTTATCAGTTAATGTAATTTACAAATATTTGCTTCCATTCTGCAGGTTGTCTTTTGCTTTCTTGGTAATATCCATTGCACAAAGTTTTTAATTTTGATGAAGTACAATATATATTTTTGTTACTGCCTGTACTTGACATCATATTCATGAAGTTGTTGCCAAATCCAATGTCATCTTTGCTTCCCAATGCTTTCTTCTAAGAATTTTCCAGTTTTAGATTTTGAGTGTAGATTGTTGAACCATTTTCAGTGAATATTTGGATACGGTGTAAGGTGAGGGTCCACATTCATCCTTTTGCATGCAGATGTTCAGATTCCTCAGTACCATTTGTTTAAAAGGTTGTTTTTATTAAATCGTTGTGGTCCCCTTTGTTTTTTTTTTTTTTTTTTTTGAGACAGAGTCTCTTTTGCACAGGTTGGAGTGCAGGGGCGCGATCTTGGCTCACTGCAACCTCTGCCTCCTGGGTTCAAGCAATTTTCCTGCCTTACCTTCCCAGGTAGCTGAGATTACAGGTGCCAGCCACCACAGTCGGCTAATTTTTTTTTTTTCTTTGTATTTTTATTAGAGATGGGGTTTTACCATGTTGGCCAGACTGGTCTCAAACTCCTGAGCTTAAGAGATCCACCTGTCTTGACCTCCCAAAGTCCTGGGATTACAGGCATGAGCCACTGCGCCCAGCCTGTGGTACCCTTAAAATCGATTGAACGTAGGTGCAAAGATACATTTCCAAGCCCAGTATTCTACTCTGTTGGTCTGTATGCCTGTCCTCATGCCATTACCGTATGTATTAATTACTGTAATTTTATAGTTTGGAAGTCAGTAAGTGTGAGTTGTCTGGTTTTTCTCTTATCACGATTGTTTTGGCTTTTGTTTGTTTTTGGTTTTTTTTTTTTTTTTTTTTTTTTGAGACAGAGTCTCTGTTACCCAGGCTGTAGTGTAGTGGCGAGATCTTGGCTCACTGCAACTTCAGCCGCCTCGGTTTAAGTGATTCTCCTGCCTTGGCCTGCCAAATAGCTGGGATTATAGGCGCCTGCCAGCATGCCTGGCTAATTTTTGTGTTTTTGGTAGAGACAGTGTTTTACCATGTTGGCCAAGCTGATCTTGAACTCATGACCTAAAGTGATCCACTGGCCTTGGCCTCCCAAAATTCTGGGATTATAGATGTGAGCCACTGCACCTGGCTGAGGTGTTTAATTTATTTCAGCAGTGCTTTGTAGTTTTCATCTTATGTCTTTAACTTCTTGAGCTAGATCTATTACTAAGTATTTCTTTTAGCTCTCGCAGCTATCTTGTGTATTTTTGTTGTTGTTGTTACTGGTTTATAGCCTAAGATTATGTGTGGTTTATGGCCTGTTAGGAGCATTAGTGTTTATGTAATTTTTTAATTGTGATGCATTATTTACTTGTCATTTTTCCATCTTGTACTTTATTTTGCTTTTCAAAAAAAAATTTTTTTTTTTGTTGCTCCTGAGCTCATAGTTTCCTTTTTGTTTGATAGTATTCCCATTTAAATCTTACATAATATTTGGAAGTAATTCAGAAGTTAATGCAGTTTTCTGCCAAGTGTGGTGGCTCACACCTGTAATCCCAGCACTTTGGGAGGCTGAAGAGAGTGACACTTCATGTCAGGAATTCAAGACCAACCTAGCCAACGTGGAGAAACCTCATCTCTACTAAAAATACAAAACTTAGCCAGGCGTGGTGGCATTAGCCTGTAATCCCAGCTACTTGGGAAGCTGAGGCAGGAGAATTGCTTGAACCCAGGAGGCGGAGGTTGCAGTGAGCTGAGATGGCGCCACTGCACTCCAGCCTGGGTGACAGTGAGATTACTTCTCAAAAAAAAAAAAAAAAAAAAGGTTATTTCATTTTCTTGATTTTATATCAATTTTGCTATATTTATTGTGAGATACTACCTTTTTAAAAAACATATTTCTTTTACAGCCGTGAAATTCCTTAATTTTCTTTTCTTTCAGTCTGAAAAGTTATTTTTATTATTTTCAGGGTTCAACACCTTTTTTCTCTAATACTGATAATTTTTTTATATAAATGTATATTTTGTTTGGTAGTGCTTTGATAAAGTTTGGGATTTATCCACCCTCCTAATGTTCTCTAATGTTTTAGAAATGTTCTGTGTTATGCATTATCTGCTTCTTCAAACTTTATTTATTTTATAGTCTTGAATTTGGAATGTGTGTTTAGAGTTAAATATTTTCTTAAATTCCTAAGACTTTTTACGTATCTGACACTTAACACATCTCTTTGTTTTTTGGATAATTTGTCTTTTGTCTCCCTGTTGGATTATGAAGTCCAAAGAGCATCTATTAAGTGAATGAATAAATGAATGATAACCGTTATTGTTTGATGCAGGTAAATAACTTCTTAATGAATTTTCCCTTTTTTAGACCTTGCATCGAAGTGGGAGTTTCATCAATTCTCTGTTGCAACTAGAAGAACTAGGATTTCGTAGTGGATCACCCATGATTAAAAAAATAGCTTTTATTGCTTGGAAGAGTTTAATAGATAATTTTGCTTTAAATCCAGGTAAGTAGGTAATATTTTAACAGTTTTGATTTTCTATGAATTCCTTTTGCTTAAAGCAAGATAAATGAAGTTTTTCTAGTTTTTTGGATTTTAAGTTGAAATTAAGCTATTACTGAATTACTTTCATTTTAAGGGAACAGGAATAAATTTGTACTGAATAGAAATCAAATGCTAGGCATTGAAAATCGCAAATATAAAATTTGCTTTACAGTATTTCAAAAACTGAACAAAGTGAAAAATACTGTTTGTGGCTTCCTTGTTTTTTGTTTTGTTTTGTTTTGTTTTTTTATTTGAGACGGAGTTTTGCTCTGTCTCAGGCTGGAGTATAGTAGTAGTGTGATGTCGGCTTACTGCAACCTCAACCTCCCAGGTTCAAGTGATTCTCCTGCCTCCCCCTCTTGAGTAGCTGGGATTATAGGTGCCCGCCACCACACCCGGCTAGTTTTTGTATTTTTAGTAGAGACCAGGTTTCACTATGTTGGCCAGGCTTGTCTTGAACTCCTGACCTCAAGTGATTTGCCTGCCTTGGCCTCCCAAAATTCTGGGATTACAGGCATGAGCCACAGCACACAGCCTATTATTTGTGGCTTTCTTACATGTTAGCACTGAATTTAGTACTTTTTGTATATTTTACTTAATTATCACAATAGACCTGAGATGTAATTAATATCACTATTTTAGAGAGATTATATAATTTGCCAGAGGTCACACAGGCAGTAGGTAATAGGAAACTGATTTCCATGGAATAAAAATGCCAGTGATTGATGGCTTAGTTGCTTCAGGATCTCCAGAAGAGTACCTAGTAGTGGGTTAATGTTAATATATGGAAGTGATTCCTTTTGATTTACTTTAGCCTTATCTTCTTGTCCAGTGGAGTTTGCTGATAATATGTTTATAAGGAAGAATATTTAGCCCAAAACTGGTTTAGTATGAGTACTTAATTAGGTGGTAGTTAATCTCAGATTTAGTTAATACTGTATGTTTACAAGAGCTGCAAAGTAATGTTTATCCTATATTTTTTCTGCCAAAGACAATTATCCCGTTTCTTCCTCCTTTTAATATGTTTTGTAATGTGATTATTTGCATTAATAATTACTTTTATTTAAAATACTGGTAAAATTATATTTTGGGGACATAGGGTGTTTTTTTGTTTGTTTTTGTTTTTTGAGACGGAATTTCGCTCTTGTTGCCCAGGCTGGAGTGTAGTGGCGCAGTCTTGGCTCACTGCAACCTCCACTTCCTAGGTTCAAGTGATTCTCCTGCCTCAGTCTCCGAAGCTGGGATTACAGGCATGTGCCACCATGCCCAGCTAATCTGTATTTTTAGTAGAGACAGGGTTCTCCTCCATGTTGGTCAGGCTGGTCTCAAACTCCCCACCTCAGGTAATTTGTCCACCTCGGCCTCCCAAATGTTGGGATTACAGGTGTGAGTTACCACACCCAGCCTGTTTCTTTTTTTTTTTTTTTCTTTTTTTTTTTTTTTTTTTAAAGACAGGGTCTGTCATGTCACCCAGTCTGTAGTACAGTGGCACGATCATGGCTCATTGCAGCCTTGACCTCCTGGGCTCCAGTGATCTGTCCACCTCAGCCCCCCAAGTAGATGGGACCACAGGTTGGTGCCACCATGTCTGGTTAATTTTTGTATTTTTTGTAGAGACGTAGTTTGGCCATGTTGTTCAGGCTAGTCTCGAACTCCTGAACTCAAGCAATCCACTTGCCTTGGCATCCCAAAGTGTTAGGACTGTAGGTGTGAGCCACTGTGCTTAGTCTACTATAATTTTTAATTGAAATTGTAGCTTATTTTTATGAGCTGGCATATATTTGGGTCTAACTCTGTAAACCCAGAAGTGTGAGGTAATGTTTGGAGCTATACTCTTTAGGAATTAAGTTGAAGCATAAAATAAGAGTGGTTTAGAGAAGATAAGTTAAAAATAAGTTCAGAACTAGAGAATCCGTGACTGATACTGTGGATCTAGGAAGTCATCAAGGAATCAGATGACTGTCTTTTTACTCTGTCATCTTCAGTTTGTCTTAGGTGCAGACAGTAAGGAGGGAAGGTAGAAGAGCAGAAAAGACTTTACAGCTGAGTTAGTTATACCCAGAAAGAGCCTTCTAAGAATCTTACATACACATTCACTTAAATTTTACTACGTAGAATGGCTCAATAGAGGACTAGAAGAAGTAGTCACCCATCTCTGTCCTGCATAAAATCAGATTTTGTAATTAAAGATGGTTTATTGCATGGCAGTTAATTATCTCTGCTACTGTAGAGATACTATTATGGAGCTATTTGCATAAATAGAATAGGAGGTTGAGTGCAGTGGCTCATGCCTGTAATCCCAGTACTTTGGGAGTCCGTGGCGGGCAGATCACCTGAGGTCAAGAGTTTGATACCAGCCTGACCAACATGGAGAAACCCCATCTCTTCTAAAAATACAAAAATAAGCCGGGCGTGGTGGCAGCGCCTGTAATCCCAGCTACTCGGGAAGCCGAGGCAGGGGAGAATAGCTTGATAGCAAGAGGTGGAGATTGCACAGTTGCACTTCGGACTTGTCAACAAGAGTGAAACTTCGTCTCAAAAATTAAAAATAAATAGAATAGGAGCCCCAAAAAGGAAGTGTTTTGGACTGGAGAACTTGTTTGTATAGTGATCTGTCTTTATTTTCTTGTAAAGTGTTCATTGAAATAGCTAAATGGCAGAGTAGTTGTTAACAGACATTGTTGAATGCTATTCCACCAAATACATGGCCTGACTGTTGTTTCAGAATCCTTTTGAAGTCTATTTAATTAATTAATTTATATTTTTTGAGGTGAGTTGCTCTGTCAACTCAGGCTGGAGTGCAGTGTTGTGATCTCAGCTCACCGCAACCTCTGCCTCCCGGGTTCAGGTGATTCCCCTGCCTCAGCCTCCTGAGTAGCTGGGATTACAGGTGCCCACCACCATACCTGGCTAACGTTTTTGTATTTTTAGTAGGGACAGTTTCACCATGTTGGCCAGACTGGTTTCCAACTTCTGACCTCAAGTGACCCGCCCACCACGCCCACCCAAAGTGCTGGGATTACAGGCATCAGCTACCACGCCCGGCCCTTTTCAGGTCTTTTTTTTTTTTTTGAGACTGAGTCTCCCTCTGCCACCCAGGCTGGAGTGCAGTGGCACGATCTCAGCCCACTGCAACCGCTGCCTTCTGGATTCAAGCAATTCTCCTGCCTTAGCCTTCCAAGTAGTTGGGATTATAGGTGCGTGCCACCACACACAGCTTGTTTTTGTATTTTTGGTAGAGACAGGGTTTCACCATGTTGGCCAGCCAGGCTGGTCTCAAACTCCTGACCTCATGATCCACCGGCCTCAGCCTCCGAAAGTGCTAGGATTATAGGTTTGAGCCACCATGCTCGGCCTTTCGGTCTTGGACAAGTTATTTAGCACAGACTATGTCTTAATTTTACATATTCCCAGTCTTACTCATTTGGCATAAATATTTTGTCTGAAGATTGGATTTAATTTCTATGCTGAATTTTAGCAATCTGATGATTGTTACTGTAGGACAGTCTTGAATTTAAATGAATCTGTATTTCAAAAATGTATTCAATCAGTGGTCCCAACAGTAATGATTTTGGATGGAATATATTAATAATTGATTTTTTAAAATGATAGCCTTGTTTGACGTAATGTAAACATATGCCTCCATTTCTTTGTCAGATGAGGATGATGAGAATGCTAAAGCAGCTAGGACAGTATTTCTCAAAGTTTTGGTATTTTGTGCTGGATAATTTATTGTTTAGGACTGTCCTGTGTGTTGAAGTTTAGTAGTGTCTTTAGTCTCTACTCAGTAAGATGTCAGTAGCATCCCCTCACTTGTACCCAACCTAAAATGTTTCCTGGTGGGAAATTGTCCTGGCATCCAATATCTAATAAATATTACTTACTCTTTTTAAAATCTATCTTTGCTTTATTGAGTGTTTTTGGTGCAGCTGTACTGCAGTTTATCAAAATGCAAGTTTTGGGTAGAGCAAGGACAGCCTGGGGATTTAGTTTTTTAGAAATATTTTAAAATCTGTTCTCTGGCTGGGATAAAAGACTATTGTTGCGTAACTAATTTTAGAATCTTTAGCTTGGACATTTCTTTACCCATGTGCTTATTTTGTTTTAAGACATATTATGCAGTGCAAAAAGGCTCAAATTGTTAATGCAGCCTTTGAGTTCCATTCATGTGAGAACAGAAACTCTAGCATTAACAAAACTAGAAGTCTGGTGGTATTTACTCCTGAGACTTGGACCTCATCTTCCTGCTAATTTTGAACAGGTAACATTTCAAGTGTTTACTATAGGACTTTATGTTTTTTGTTATTGTGTTCTCAACTTCTTATGAACCTAATCTTTTAGTGTAATTTTTGCTATTTAATTAGCAGACCGGAACATTTAAAAGATATTTCTATTTACTGGCGCAGAATTTAAATTCATTTCCCACAAGGGATATTGTTCAGTTGCTTGAAATGGAGCCCCTTTACCTGAAGTGTTTTTGTTTTTTACTTACTTATTTATTTTGAAATGGAGTCTTGTTCTGTCACCCAGGCGGGAGTGCAGTGCTAAGATCTCAGCTCACTGCAGCCTCCACCTCCCAGGTTCAATAGATTCTCCTGCCTCAGCCTCCTGAGTAGCTGGGACTACAGGTATGTGACCACGCCCATCTAATTTTAGTAGAGATGGGGTTTTGCCATGTTGTCTAGACTGGTCCCAAACTCCTGACCTCAAGTAATCTGCCCTCCCCTGCCTCCCAGCATGCTGGGATTACAGGCATGAGCCACTGTGCCTGGCCCTGAAGTGTTTTTAAATCAGCAAATACTCAAAAATATTTATTCTTACTCTACAAGCATTATGGTTTTAAAAAGAGGCTTTGGCCGGGCGTGGTGGCTCACGCCTGTAATCCCAGTACTTTGGGAGGCTGAGGCAGGCAGATCACAAGGGCAGGTGTTCAAGACCCGCCTGGCCAATATGGTGAAATCCCATCTCTACTAAAACAAAAATTAGCTGGGCATGGTGACGTGCACCTGTAGCCCCAGTTACTTAGGAGGTTGAGGCAGGAGAATCGCTTGAACCCAGGAGCAGACATTGCATTGAGCCGAGATCAGCCACTGCACTTCAGCCTGGGCAACAGAGTGCAACTCCATCTCAAAAAAAATTTAAAACTTTTTTTCCCCCCAGAGGGTTTGGAATAAAAGAAAGGAAAATCAGCATCAATGAAATCAAGTGCTGCACAGGGTAGATACAAGTTCTTATTTTTTATTTCTCCTTTTTCTAGGCTGCATAGTGATAACCAATGACTTACTCATATTGTAGTTGTTTTTAATTGTTACACAATGATTTTACAAATTCTTCAAGATTTTAATGTCCTTACTGGTATTTAGATCTAAAGTTTAATCTTATCTAAGCCTTTTGGGTTTTTTGCAATTATTTCCATCCTTGGTTTTTGAATTTTTTTTTTTTTTTTTTTTGGTAACAGTTGAAAGGAGCAGCTCTGATAACATCTTTTTTATTCCTTTGTCACTCATTCTGGATTTTGGGGGTGTCTTTTACTTCTACATCTGTGGTCCTTAAATTTTATATAAATAGCTGCATAGCAGGGAATGCATTCTTGGAAAGGAGGACTTACAAATATATTTAAGCCATGTTTATTCAGTTCTTAATTTTTTATTAAGACTTAAATTTTATATAACATGAAGTAATTGAAGTTGGGCATTGACAGTAATTAATTTGGATCATAATGAATTTTCCAAATTCTACCATTATAAGGGTCTAATAGGCTAGTCTTAATGCATTTGTCCAGTACATTAATTGGAATCATTTATTTGGTAACTACATGTGACTGGTACTTGGATGGTGTTACAAATGGCTATGTCTTAGTTCATATTTTCCAGAGCTTTTAAAAAGTTAAAATTAGTCTAGCAATAATGGGTAGAATTCAGATGTTTATGTATATAAACAAATTTAGGTAATATACATTTAGGGCAAATAACAGTTGTAATAAACTTAATTTTTTTTTCCAAATTTACTTTTTAGCCTGTTGGTGCATGGAAACAACCTGTAAAATGGAATATATTAAGGCTCCATTTAAAAGAAATTTATGTTATGCGAGGCTTTTAGAAACTGTGGCAGTTGTATAGTTTATAGATTGATATTTTCCCATCCTTCACCCCTATAGGTTTGTGTGCCTCTAATTCAAAGTACAATAAGCATTGATTGTAATGCCTCACCTCAAGGCAATTCATGTCGTGTAGCTACATCTCCAGGTTTAACTCCTGTAACTCCTGTAAACAAAGGTAAGAGGTAGATATCATTGTTTTTTGCTTTTTAAATCAGGCTTTGTTGACCTAGAACCATACTTTTGAAGCAGGAAGGAATAAGGGCTTTGAGAGGTTTTGCTCAGTGTTTTTCATATGAAATGAAGCACTTCATAATTTTTAGGTTCGTTACCCAAAAATCCATTATGTTTTCCTCTTTGTTTGTTTTTATTTTTTATGTTACAGATTACTGTTGTAAGTGCATTGTTGTTATTTAGAAGAGAGTTTCTTTTACTGTATTGTATGAGGTACAATGCACAAAACTTAGAGCAGCTAGCATGAAACTGGGTTTTAGAACCAGAATCTTAGCACTATTAAAAACAACACATCAGCCGGGTGTGGTGGCTCACACCTGTAACGTCCGCAGTTTGGGAGGCCTAAGCAGGTGGATCACCTGAGGTTGCCAACATGGTGAAACCCCGTCTCTACTAAAAATACAAAAATTAGCTGGGCATGGTGGCGGACTCCTGTAATCTCATCTACTTGTGGGGGCTGAGACAGGGGAATCACTTGACCCCGGGAGGTGGAGGTTGCAGTGAGCCGAGATTACGCCACTGCACTCCATCCTGAGTGATAGAGCGAGACTTAGTCTCATAAAAAAGAAAGAGAAAAAACCAACCCTTCAGCCAGGTGCAGTGGCATGCACCTATAATCTCAGTACTTTGGGAGGCTGAGGTAGGAGGATCACTTGAGACCAGGAGTTTGATACCAGCCTGTGCTACATAGTGAGACCCTGTCTCTACAAAAAATTTAAAAATTAGCCGAGCACAGTGGCATCCATCTACAGTTACAGCTGCATAGAATGCTGAGGTTGGAGAATTGCTTGAGCCCAGGAGTTTGAGGTTATAGTGAGCTATGATTGTGACTGCACTCCAGCCTTGGCAGTACAATGAGACTGTCTCAAAAAAAAAAAAAGCTTAGCAGATAGAATAAAAGTGTCTTTTTATGTATATCATTGAAAGACAGTTATTTCATACATATTATTTTATGTTTGCCATCTGAGTCTTCTAAATTTATGTTACAGAAGACCTGCATATTAATATTTCAGGGTACAGATTAATGCTTGAGACATTTAAACTCTGTTTTTAAAAGTTACGTTGAAATGAAATATATGCATTTGGGTAGCTAATATAAAATAAGCTTATATGACTTAATCTTTTTTTCCTTAAAGGTGCTTCATCCCCATACGGAGCCCCGGGAACTCCCCGAATGAACCTGAGTTCGAATTTAGGTGGAATGGCCACAATCCCTTCTATTCAACTTTTGGGACTTGAAATGTTGCTTCATTTCTTGTTGGCTCCAGAAGTCTTGAGTTTTGCTAAGCAAAATAAATTTGTGCTAAGCTTAGGTATTTAAATGTTTTAAGAATAATTTTAATTATATTAAAACAGTGCAGAACTTAATGGATTGGGGTGAGGAGAGGTATTTTTTCACAGCTAAAATACTTTATAATTGTGTATAAAACAAATGTGAATCTTTTTTATGGAAAACACACCTACTTAATAGATGATTTAAAGTTTTATAGTGAGAAATGTATTTCATAAATCTGTTGTTTTACATGGTTATCTTTTATTCTCCCCTTTCAGAGCCACTCGAACATCCGTTAATCAGCAGCCCTTCTTTTTTTTCCAAACATGCAAATACACTTATCACTGCTGTTCGTGATAGCTTTGTTGCAGTTGGAAAAGATGCCCCCGGTAAGAGAATTTGATTTATTACTTAAATATGTGTTTTAAAAGAATATAAAATAGGCCAGTCACAGTAGCTCATACCTGTAATCCCAGCACTTTGGGAGGCACAGGCAAGTGGATCACTTGATCTCAAGTTTGAGACCAGCCTGGGCAACATGACAAAACCCTGTCTACAAAAAAATACAAAAGCTAGGTGCATGGTGGCAGACACCTATAGTCTCAGCTGCTCAGGTGGCAGAGGTGTGAGAATTGCTTGAGCCCAGGAGGTGGGAAGTTGCAGTGAGCCACGATTGTACCACTGCTCTCAAGTGTGGGTGATAGAGCAAGAACCCTGTATCAAAAAATAAAATAGCAAATATTATGGTGCCACTTACCAGATTGTTCATCAAATAGTTTTTGAACTTTACATATATTCATTTAATCTTTGCAGTAACCTTCCATATTAGTTCATTTTTCAAATGAGGAAACTGGGTTGTACAGGAAATACTTAAGTTGTACAGAGTCGCATATAAGTGGTATTACTGTGATTGACGCTCAGGCTCTATGGCTCCAGCATCTGTACGTAAACACTTGTGTTATATGGCCTATCAAATAATAAGGAAAGGAAACTTCAAAAATTGGTTGCTGTTTAACTGGTTGGAAAGAGAATCACAGTGAATCACATAATTTTTTTTCTATTGGTTGTTAGATACCCTTCTGAATATCTGTGAACAATCTCTCAAAAGTAGTGGGCATTCAGTTCAGAAAAGAAAGATAATGGAAAAAAGATAAAGCAATTACCCTTAGTTAATTCAGTGTTAACATGTTATAGTTGTTTTAAAGAACACAATTATGGCTGGACATGGGTAACTCACACCTATAATCGTAACACTTTGGAAGACTAAGCTGGGTCGGTCACTTGAGGCAGATGTTTATGACCAGCCTGGGCAACATAGTGAGAATGCTGTCTTTACAAAAAAAAAGAAATAATAATAATTAGCTGGATGTGGTGTGTACCTATACTCCTAGCTACTTGGGAGGCTGATGTGGGAAGACTGCTTGAGCCCAGGTTGTTGAGATGACAATGAGCTATGATCGTGCCACTGTACTCCAACTTGGACAGAGCAAGACTCCATCTCAAAAAAATAAACACATGTAGTTTCTACAAACAAAAATGAGGTGATAGTGTTTTATAAACTTACTACAGGGCTGACTATCATGAGGAAAATTAAATTATTAATTCTTGTTCAATTTATTTCTTTAGAATAAGGAAGTAAAGGGAGAGTGTTAATCATATGACTATATACATAGTCATATATACTTCATTTAAAATACTTTGTTTGACAGATGTGGTTGTCAGTGCTATCTGGAAGGAGCTAATTAACTTGGTGAAGTCAGTTACTGAATCAGGTAAGCATTATTACACTGATCAAATGATACTTTTTTGAAACAGGAGGTGGTCACATTTCTAAACAGCCATTGAATTGTTTGGCATATATAAAATTTATTTTTAAAGTATTTCTTGTACTGTCATAGTTTCCAGGTTTTAATTTGTAGTTGATGCTTGAACAGCGCTGGAGTTAGGTGTGCTGACCCACCACACGGTCGAAAATCTGCATAGAACTTTTGACTCCCCCAGAACTTAACTACTGATAACCTGTTGATTGGAAACCTTGCTGATAACATACATAGCTGATGAACATATATTTATATGTTATAAAATGCTGTGTTCATTAACAGTATAGTAAGTTAAAGAAAAGAATGTTAGGAAAACCATAAGGAAGGGAAAATAGTCATTACTTGGAAATGGGTTATCATATCCTTGTCTTCATGTTGAGTATACTAAGGAGGGAAGAGGAGAGGTGGAACTTGCTGTTTCAAGGATGGAGGAAAACCTGAGTATGAGTGGATTCATGCAGTCCAGACCTGTGCTGATCCGGGGTCAGCTGTACTTTAAACAAGGCACTTGTTGATTTAGAAAAAATTTACAGCTGTGTAGTCACCTCTAAAAATACATGCTTAGAAATACACCCTTCTTGCCAGGCGTGGTGGTTCATGCCTGTAATACTAGCACTTTGGGAGGCTGAGGCAGGTGGATCACCTGAGGTTGGGAGTTTGAGAACAACCTGGCCAAGATGGTGAAACTCTGTCTCTACTAAAAATACAAAATTAGCTGGGCATGGTGGTGCATGCCTGTAATCCCAGCTACTCAGGAGGCTGAGACAGAAGAATCACTTGAACCCAGGAGGCGGAGGTTGTGGTGAGCCAGGATTGCGCCATTGCACTCCAGCCTGGGCAACAAGAGCAAAACTCCATCCCCAAAAACAAAACAAAACCAAAAAAAGAAAAAGCCACCCTTCTTGGCTGGGCATGGTGGCTCAACACCTACAATCCTGACACTTTGGGAGGCTGAGGCGGGCAGATCACCTGAGGTCAGGAGTTTGAGACCAGCCTGGAAAACCCATCTCTACTAAAAATACAAAAATTAGCACAGTGTGGTGAACACCTGTAATCCCAGCTACTTAGGAGGCTGAGGCAGGAGAAACTCTAGAACCTGGGAGGTGGTGGTTGTAGTTAGCTGAAACTGTGCTACTGCACTCCAGCTTGAGTGACAGAGGGAGACCCTGTCTCAAAAGAAAAAAAGAAAGAAAATAAACTCTTTTTGCTTTTTAATAGGTAACAAAAAGGAGAGACCAGGTTCTGAAGTTTTGACTCTCTCGTTAAAGACTTTGGAAAGCATAGTAAAGTCTGAAGTATTTCCTGTATCAAAAACGCTGGTAAGTGTAACATCCATATGTTGGACTTTAAAAACCATATTCTGAAGTTAAACATTGTATTGAAGATATTTGCACAGATCTAGTTTGTGAAGACGTTTTTTGTATCAAGCATTCCTCAGTAGTTTAGCCCTATTGCAATAAGTGCCATTCTATTAACTGTATAGTCATTTGAAACCTTTTTAATAAAGTGACTATAACAACCACCACAGAAATCTTCAATGTGGTAAGAAAACAAGTATCTGCCATACGGAGAAAAAATAGGGTAAAGGACATGAAATTGGAACTGAAGAAACTCAGATGTCCTTTCATTTTACGATAGGACTGTTGAAAACTGCTAATGGTTCGCTGGTCCCTTGTTTTAAATTAACCATCTTTTACCAAGATAATGACTTTGGTATTAAAACACATTTCTGTTTTTAACGTGTGTAGTATAGGAAGCAAAGTGAATTGTATATAATTTTGATGATACGAGCATCTCAAAATAAGGTCCAGATGGAACTAACAATATCCTTATTTAAATTCTGATTTTGTTTCCTTTGTACTTTGACAGTTACATGTTCTGTGGCAGTATAGCATAGTGGTTAATAGCAAGGGCTCTGGAGCAGACTAGGTTTAATACCAGCCCAACTATTTATTAGCTGAGTAAGTTTGTGCAATTTATCTATTCTCTTGGCTTTTCTAACCCTATATGTAAAAAGGGAATGTAACAGTAGTTGAGTTAAAGACTAAATGAGTTGATACCTGCAAAGTACTATGGGCCAGGCACAAACTAATACTGTCTATTATGATTACTAATCTGTTTCAGATGACAGTATGTGAAAGTATATTTTCAGTGTTGTAACTTGCATATTGTTAACATTTAAGTTGTGTAGTACATGTTCATACCAGTATGTTACAGCTGGGCATGGTGGCTTACACCTGTAATCCCAGCAGTTTGGGAGGTCGAGGTAGGCAAACTGCAAAAATTAGCCAGGTGTGGTGGCACGCCTGTAGTCCTAGCTATTCTGGAGACAGAGGTGGGAGAATCACTTGATCCCAGGAGGTTGAGACTGCGGTGAGTCAAGATCGTGTCACTGCAATCCAGCCTGGACATCAGTCAGACCCTGTCTCAAAAAAGAAAAGAAACAATATAGTAATATTTTTGGAGAGCAGTTTGGTAGGCTCAGACTGATTGATTTAGTCTCGCTCTGTTGCCCAGGCTGGAGTGCAATGGAGCGATCTCGGCTCACTGCAACCCCCCAGATTCAAGCAATTCTCTGCCTCAGCCTCCCAAGTAGCTGGGATTACAGGCGCCCGCCACCATGCCTGGCTAATTTTTGTGTTTTTAGTAGAGTTGGGGTTTCACCATGTTGGCCAGGCTAGTCTGACCTTGTGATCCACCTGCCTCGGCCTCCCATAGTGCTGGGATTACAGGCATGAGCCATGGTGCCCAGCCTCATGTAGTAGTCTTTTTATATATTGATGCAAAAACTCTGTAACAAGGTAAAATGAAGGTTAATTGCAAAGTTTAGTTTAAAGGCTTTAATGGTTTAAAGGAATGTGTGTATAACCGCCTACCCAGGAAGTATGTGTTTTTCTGTGTACTTACGTATATAGAAATTTAGAAGGTCTGGGAAAGTAGACTCCAAATTGTGAAAGTATTGATTATCTCTAGAGATTAAAGACTTTGCCCACTTTCTGTATATCTGTGTTTGAACTTTTAAAACTGATGCAGATATATTCATGTTAGTGAATGAATGTTTTTTATCTTTTTTAACTAATGAGATTATATTTACGTTAATGAAAGAACATTACTTGTAACTGTTAGAGAAGCAGTTAACACTCAGACTTTTATTAGATAATATTTTTACGGCTAATTTACTGTAAAACCTTTTCTCTCTCATAGGTCCTCATGGAAATTACAGTTAAAGGACTTCCTCAGAAAGTATTAGGTTCACCAGCATATCAGGTTGCTAATATGGATATTCTTAATGCAAGTATCTTAAATGTAATATGATGAGGATTGGCCAAAAACAATCATATTTCCCTTTTTTATTTTCATTATTATTTTTTATTTATAATTGTTTTTTTGAGACGGAGTTTCATTCTTGTTGCCCAGGCTGGAGTGCAATGGCTCAGTCTCGGCTCACCGTATCCTCCGCCTCCCAGGTTCAAGTGATTCTCCTGCCTTAGCCTCCCAAGTAGCTGGGATTACGGACATGGGCCACCACGCCTGGCTAATTTTGTGTTTTTGGTAGAGATGAGGTTTCTCCATGTTGGTCAAGCTGATCTCAAGCTCCCGACCTCAGGTGATCAGCCTGCCTCAGCCTCCCAAAGTGCTGGGATTACAGGTGTGAGCCACCGTTCCCGGCTGTATTTCCCTTTTTTTAAAAAAAGATACTTTATGTAAAATTCTGAGAGTATTGAAGTATGTTGATCAAATTAAAGGAAAAACTGATAGTTAATGTAAAGAATCAAATATGCTGCTATGTGAATGATGAAACTATTTCCCTGGATTAAATAAATGTCTCTGAAAGGAAAGTTTTCTATTTTATATATGATAATAGTGCTGGTTACTGTTACAAATATTGGAAGCTAATATAAAATGCGCTTAGTATCTTTAGGATGTAGGCATTGTGATTCCTGCAAGTTTTAAGTTGATGTTCGTTTTATATCTGGAATCTCATCATTTCTTGATTTCCTGCATAGAGGAAACAGCTATGAGTAGAATATAAAGAGCTTGATTTTTGTGTGTAGTTTACGGAAATAATTTTACCAAGATGGTTGTCATACCCTACGTAATGCCAGAAGTTAAATTTGTCATGCTAAAACAGTTTTATTTCTTAAATAACCAATTACAGAAAACAAGTGTTCTATTCTTTGTAACTGAGAAGATTGACTTCATTTTCTCCTGCAGGGAACTCCAGCTTTGTTCTTAATTCAATTAATTTTCAACAATCTCTTGGAATGTGGTGTAGCAGATGAAAGGTAAGTTTGTACTTTAACTTAAAACTTTGTTGTTTCTCTTGGAAAGATTATGTAATAAAACTATTTCATAAGTTTAAGATTTTTTTAAAAAGAATTCATTAACTTTGTCAGTTATTTTAGCATCTTGTTAACATTCAGTTAATATTTGTGCAAAAAAGTTGATGTGTTCATAATTTTTTTTTCCAGGTTCTTTCTCAGTTTGGAAACACTTGTAGGCTGTGTTCTTTCTGGTCCAACTTCACCACTAGCTTTCAGTGACTCTGTTTTAAATGTTATCAATCAAAATGCAAAGCAATTGGAAAATAAGGAGCATCTCTGGAGAATGTGGAGTGTTATAGTTACTCCATTAACTGAATTGATTAATCAGGTATGAAATAAGTCTGCTACATACTTTAGATATTATTTTTTTTTTGTTAAGTGGAATTGGGGAAATGAATAGAAGTGTGAATTTAAATAGAAGACAGTAAATATTTTTTCTTGTGGAATTGGCAAACTTTGTACTTCTGATTGATTTTATTGCATTTCTGCCTCATTAGTAAAGAAACTATAACTTAATGGGGACTAATCAGCTTCATTTTCTTCAGTAGTGATTATAAACCTAGAAGGCTCACATAGATGTAAATTCTCATATTGGTTTCTTTCAGTAGTTGTATTAACAGAGAATGACGGAGGTAATCCTGACTAGGCCATATATTCCCATAGGTAAGCCGCATTGGTGATTACCTCAGAGCCATAGAGCATTCCCCTAAGTTAGGAATCTATCGAGAGTTGAATACTCTGCATATTTAAATAGTTAACAAAAATGGGAATGTTAGACTCTGGAGCACAAGTTCTGTTCATGATTTGTCAGCCTCTTTGTCCATCTTTAAATGGGATATGCATTTTTTTTTTTTTTTTTTTTTGAGACTGAGTCTAGCTCTGTTTCCCAGGCTGGAGTACAATGGCATGATCTCAGCTCACTGCAACCTCCGCCTCTTGGGTTCAAGCAGTTCTTCAGCCTCCCAGGTAGCTGGGATTACAGGCATGTACCACCACACCCAGCTAATTTTTGTATTTTTATTAGAGACAGGGTTTCATCATGTTGGCCAGGATGGTCTCGATCTCTTGACCTCGTGATCCGCCCACCTTGGCTCCGCAAAGAGCTGGGATTACAGGAATGAGCCACCGAGCTTGGCTGTCATTTACATTCTTAAATAGCTTCCTACTTGTTAGAAGGACCACAGAGGCACTTTTTATAGTATTAGTTCTTGCTTAAATGCTATGTTTGTATAGTAGAAGACTACTTCTACTATAGTTGAGTTGCCTCTTGGATTCTTTTTTAGAACTTAAACATAGTGCATAATTCCTCGAGGTTGCTGTTAACAAATTACAGCCAACTGGTGACTTAAAACAACAGGCATTTATTTTTTCATAGTTCTGGATACCAGCTATCCAGAATTAAGGAGTTGGTAGGATTGGTTTCTTCTGGAGCTCTGAGTCCAAATTTGTTCATGCCTGTCTGGTGGTTGCTGGCAATCCTTGACCTTCTGGTGGTTGCTGGCAATCCTTGACCTTCCTTAGCTTGTGACTGCATCAGTTGACTCTGTCTCCATCTTCACATTTTCCTTCTACAGAAAAGACTCCCTTCATTGGATTGGGGCCAACCCTAATCCAATAGGACCTCATCTGCAAAAACTGTATTTCCAAATACATAGGTCAGGGGTTAGGAGTTAAACATATTCTGATTCTCAATATTGGGGCAGACAGTTTTGCCCACTATTTCTAAGTTATGTTACTACTTAGGATTAGAATAAGATGGTAATTTGTCTAATTTCATTATTTTTCTTGTTTTAGACTAATGAAGTAAATCAAGGTGATGCCTTAGAACATAATTTTAGTGCCATCTATGGTGCATTGACTTTACCAGTAAACCATATTTTTTCAGAACAAAGATTTCCAGTGGTAAGGCATTTTCAAGTATTTATCTCTGTAAGCTTCCACAATGATTTCTTCTTTTTTTTTTTTGAGATGGAGTCTCGCTGTCATCCAGGCTGGAATGCAGTGGTGCAAAATTGGCTCACTGAAACCCCCACCTCCTGGGTCAGTCAGTTCTCCTGTCTCAGCCTTCTGAGTAGTTGGGACTATAGGTGTATGCCACTGCATCTGGCTAATTGTTGTGTTTTTAGTAGAGATAGAGTTTCATCATACTGGTCAGGCTTGTCTCAAACTCCTGACCTCAGGTGATCCACCAGCCACAGCCTCCCAAAATGCTGGGATTACAGATGTGAGCCACCATGCCCAGCCTACAATAATTTCTGAAATAACACTTCTTTATGACTTTATTATTAGCTTAGGAGAAAGGAAAATGATGAAGGAAGAGAGAGGTTGTTTTGGACCTTTGATAATTTTTGGTATCATAACTTATTTCCTCTCTTCAATTAGATCTATGGGCTGTGGGGGAAAGGTTATTATCCTATGTCAGTCTCTTTGGAGTTTTGCTCTTGTTGCCCAGGCTGGAGTGCAATGGTGCGATCTCGTCTCATTGCAACCTCCACCTGCTGGATTCAAGCAATTCTCCTGTCCTAGCCTCCCGAGTAGCTGGAATTACAGGAATCTGCCAGTTTGCCTGGCTAATTTTTTTGTATTTTTAGTAGAGATAGTGTTTCCGCATGTTGGCCAGGCTCGTCTTGAACTCCTGACCTCAGGTGATCCACCCACCTTGGCCTCCTGAAGGAAGTGCTGGAATTATAGGTGTGAGCCATTGTGCCCGACCATTAGTCTGTCCTATGACACATTAAATGTTTCAGTGTTAAAAAAAAAATGTTAAAGATGTATTGATTCTGTAAGCTATTTGATACACAGATACATATTAATGAAACTTCTTTTTAATTGTTAGGCTACCATGAAGACTTTGCTTAGAACTTGGTCAGAATTATATAGAACATTTGCTCGCTGTGCTGCTTTGGTGGCAACAGCAGAAGAGAACTTGTGCTGTGAGGAACTTTCTTCCAAGATGATGTCCAGTTTGGAAGATGAAGACTTTTCAGTGAGTTTGATACTACCTTTTTTTGTTTGTTTTTGAACTATTCTTTTCAAGTAAATCGAGATAACATTTGTGAACTATCACTTCTGCTTCTATTTATAAGTAAGAAAGTTAATATTGAAAACAAGTATACTTTGTAAACACTTTTGTGTCTTTGGGCTCTAAGGTCCACGTTTTGGTATCATTAACGGTGAAGAGATGTTTTACTATACTGTACTGTATACCTCCTTGTGCTTGTGTCATTCTGGATTAATAAATCAAAGACCTTGCTGTCCTGGACCTTACTTTCTCATATGTATGTGTTAGATTTTTAAATTCAATTTCTTTGTAAGTTTGTAGTCTCTCTTCTCTTTCCTTCTCTCCTCCTGGAAAGGACAGCTGTTGCCAACAGATTGATACATATCATTCCAGAATAGACCTCTTTCTTTGTATTTACAGTCGTTTGCATATTGATACTTGCATATGCATATGAATACAGTGTTCTTGCCAATGAAATCCTTATTGCATTTATTCCTAAGTAATTGTGTAACTTTTCATAAAACACTGTCTTGGCTCCTTTTCAAGTCAATCTGTGTATCTCTATTATTTCCTTCAACTGCTGTCCAGTATTCTGTAGTATGATTGTACCATTACTTGGAATTCTAGTACTTTAAGGACATTTTGGTTGTTTCAATTATTTATTACTGTGTGTAATCCTGGTAATGGTCTTCACACAGAAACCATTGTTTTTCCTTGCAAATTATTTGTTGTGTGTGTTTTCTCTACATCTTATATCTGACACACATTTTAATGAGGAATAGAAGGAAGTAAAAATAGTTGGTGTTATTTTGAGACAGAGTCTCATATTGTCACCCAGGCTGGAGTGCAGTGGCACTATCTGGGCTTACTGCAACCTCCGCCTCCTGGGTTCAAGCAGTTCTCCTCCTCAGTAGCTGGGACTACAGGTAGGTGCCACCACATCTAGCTAATTTTTGTATTTTTAGTAGAGAACGGGGTTTCACCATGTTGGCTAGGCTGGTCTCGATCTCCTGACCTCAGGTGATCTGACCCCCTTGGCCTCCCGAAGTGGTGGGATTACAGGCGTGAGCCACCGCACCTGGCCATAAATATCAGTTCTTACTGTAAAAGATTACAAACAACAAAGCCAATTCCCCTTCACAGACGTCTTCTCATCAGTAATAATCACTATCCATAGTTAGATGTTCACTGTTTTAGTGTTTTAAATGCATTTATATACATATCCTTTACTTGTTATTAGCACAATTCTAATTGTATTTGTCAGAGTGACTTTACAAATGTAAATCAGATCCTGTCACTCTTGAAATACTACTATAGCTTTTTGTTAGATTTGTAATAAAATTCTGAGCTTCTAACACTACCCATGAGGTTTCTGCTTCCTTCTTCAAAGGACTTACCTAATGGAGCTTGTTTATTTTTGTTAGACCATCTTATTTCCTTTTCAGCACTGTCTCGAAATTGTTTATTTCTGTACTTCATTTTGTTACTTCCCCTATACTCCATGAAGTTAGGGACATTGTCTGTTGTGATGGTGATGAGATCTGTCTACTGAATAAATAATGTGCATGTTTTTATAACTGATTGGGAGAATGTTGACCCTCAGCTATGACGTTTTATTAGTTAGGCTGTCTGCCTTTGTTCCTTTCCGGAAGAGACTTGGAGTCTATTAAATTTCATAAAATACCCTGTTGAGATTTTGCTTGGCTTTGGTAACATTGAATTCACAGGTTAATTAGGCAAATAGTTTACATCTTTCTCATCAAATTGTTCTTTCCAGGGATTTGTGTTTATTTAGGTCTTCTAAAGTTAACCTAACTTGATTATTGTTTTTAGGCTGTTTTTTAACCTATTATGAATGGGTCTCTCCTTCCTTTGTACTTGATTGTTGCTGAAGTACATAAAGGTTGTTGCTTACATATTTCCTTATGTTGAATCTTGTGTTTTTGGGATACACTTCTGGTTAAAGTGCTATTCTTTTAAATTATCATAGGATTCATGTTTTTTTCTGCATATATCTTCATAAGTGGAGTTCTCGTTCAAAATATTATAGTAATAGTAATGTCTTAGAATGATTTTGAAAGCTGTTCTTCACCAATTTAAATAGTGTAAGAGGAATGCCATATCTATAGTTGTATTGTTCTTTCTTTCTCTTTTTCTCTCCTCCCCTGCCCTTCTTTCCTTCTCTTTTCTTTCTTTTCCTTCTTTTCTTTGTTTTCTTTCTTGATGATGAGGTCTTGCTGTGTTACCCAGGTTGGAGTGCAGTGGCTGTTCATAGGTGCCACACACACTACAGCCTCCAACTCCTGGGTTCAAGCAGTCATCCTGCCTCAGCCTCCCAAGTGGGTTGGACTGCTTGATGCCAAGTCCACCAACCTTTTTGCTCTGAAGTTTTCTCTTTTCTTGGTTGTACTTGGTAATCAAAAGCTTATCTAAGTCTACCAAGGAAAACAGCGTGTAGTTTTATTTTATTGATCATTACTACAGCTTTTTAACTTTTCTTTGTCGTTACATACATTGAATCGTTTTGTTTTAATGCTTAACTTTTTTCAAACCTATGCATCTAACGCTTATTACTGCCATCAGTGATTATGTAGACTACTTTGATGCCTTTTTAAATAGCACTAGGGAACTTGGAAGGGTGCTTTGTAATTTAAGAGAATTTTTTATGGATGTGTGTGGCGATTTTATCGTTTTTTATTTTACTGTATTGTGATCAGAGAAGATCATCTATGACTTCTTGGGTTTTGTCTTGTTTTGAGATGGAGTTTTGCTCTTTTGTCCAGGCTGGAGTGCAGTGGCCTGATCTCAGCTCACTGCAGCCTCCATCTACTGGGTTCAAGCGATTCTCCTGCTTCAGCCTCCCGAGTAGCTGGGACGACAGGCGCCTGCCACCACGCCCAGCTAATTTTTATATTTTTAGTAGAGACAGTGTTTCACCATATTGGCCAGGCTGGTCTAGAACTCCTGACCTTGTGATCCACCCGCCTTGGCCTCCTAAAATGCTGGGATTACAGGTGTGAGCCACCGCGTCTGACCCTGTGACTTCTGATTTTAGAATTCATCTTATAACTCTTTGATAGTGTAGTTTTATAATTGTTTATTTATAAGATACTTGTGATTACGTATCCCCTGATTATGAATTTGCTGCATATTACCATATTGATTAAATATTTTGATGCTATATTGTTACACATTAGAGATTTTTAATGACTATTAATGTCTTCATGGTAACGTGTTCCTTGTTACTGCCTTTTTCTTAAATTCTGCCAGCTTGAAATTTATTATACTGATAACTTTTTGAAAATTTGTGTCATCTGTGTCTTTCAGACACCTTCCTGAGCAATATTTTAATTTTTTTGTGACAGAACCTCTGTTGCAGGCTGGAGTACAGTGGCACGATCTCAGCTAACTGCAACCTCCACCTACTGGGTTCAAGCAGTTCTCCTGCTTCAGCCTCCCAAGTAGCTGGGAATACAGCTGCACGCCACCACACCCGGGCTACTTTTGTATTTTTAGTGGAGATGGCTTCACTGTGTTGGTCAGGCTGGTAAACTCCTCATCTCAGGTGATCCACCCACCTTAGCCTCCCAAACTGCTGGGATTACAGGCATGAGCAAGCGTGCCTGGCCATGTTTTTGATTTACATTCAATATTTTAAATAGATAGATTTCCCTTTTACTTCTGAGAATATTTTTTCTTCTGTTTGTGATACTGGCTCTTTCCTTATGAATTAATTTATTTGGTATTTACATAGCACCTTCTTGGTGCTGGTTCTCCTCATGATCATGCATATTTATCAATAAAGGTTAATAATGAACTGTTGGGTAGCTGAAATCTATTTCAGGAGAGATCCCATTCTGGCTTTTATGACAAATTGTAGTTACAGACATCCTTTACTTTGTCGTTGTGAGCAGAGAAGAATCACTCAAACTTAACATCTTTTTATGTGAGCATCTAGTTTGTCATCTGAACTGACCTTCCACATGGTTTCCATAGATTGACTGGACACTACTTTCCTTCTCTTGACCTTAACATCCTGTTGGGGACACTGTTTTTTGGGTCAGATATGTGAATTAGTCCAGTGAAGTGGACAAATAGCAAGTAATACAGAATAAAAAGAGGAGAAACATTGGCTAGTGTGTAGATCTCTAATTTCAGCAATTTCTAAATTAATCATTTGCCTTTTATTAAACACTACTTTTGTAAAACCTTCACTGTGTCTTCTGTTATTCAGAGATTCTGCTAGCAAAGCTTATTATTTTTTAGGTGTTCTGTTTGACTTGTAGGTCTGGGATTCCCTTTTTCTGGTTTTAGTTTCTCACCCTCCTCCCACCCCTTTTAAATCTCCAAGTAGTTTTTGATGTGTTTGTGGATTAATTTTTATTGCTGTTGGATTGGGAAAGAAAGAGGAAAGGATATGGAAGAACTTAGCAAATTGGGTTTTGTTTTTTTTTTTGAGATGGAGTCTCACTCTGTCACCCAGGCTGGAGTGCAGTAGCACGATCTCAGCTCACTGCAACCTCCCTTTGTGTTCAAGTGATTCTTATGCCTCAGCCTCCTGAGTAGCTGGGATTACAGGCATGCACCATCATGCCCTGCTAATTTT
>CAUYLG010028176.1:0-33974 GCA_963573385.1 Cacajao melanocephalus
TGGTTGGCTGCTTGTTTGTTATTTTCATCCCTTATTCCTTCCTGTCTCCATTGTTAAGCACAATTATTGGCATAAAAGAGGTTTTTAAGACCCATTTTTAGACTACATTCTAGCCTGGGCAATAGAACAAGAATCCCGTTCTCTTTCCCTCTTTCTCTTCCTCTTTCTTTCTCTCTTACATTCTTTTTTTTCTTTCTTTCACTCTTACTTTCTTTCCTCTCTTTTTCTTTCTTTCAAAAATAAAAAAAAAAACTTTATATGGAACCAAAAGAGAGCCCACATAGCCAAGGCAATCCTAAGAAAAAAGAACAAAGCTGGAGGCATCACGCTACCTGACTTCAAACTATGCTACAAGGCTACAGTAATCAAAACAGCATGGTACTGGTACTGAAATGAGATGCAGACCAATGGAACAGAACAGAGGCCTCGGAGGCAACGCCACACATCTACAACCATCTGATCTTCGACAAAAACAAGCAATGGGGAAAGGATTCCCTGTTTAATAAATGGTGTTGAGAAACTGGCTAGCCATGTGCAGAAAACAGAAACTGGACCCCTTCCTGACACCTTACACTAAAATTAACTCCAGATGGATTACAGATTTAAACATAAGACCTAACACCATAAAAACCCTAGAAGAAAACCGAGGCAAAACCATTCAGGACATAGGCATAGGCAAGGACTTCATGAATAAAACACCAAAAGCATTGACGACAAAAGCCAAGGTAGACAAACGGGATCTAAATAAACTCCAGAGCTTTTGTACAGCAAAAGAAACAATCATTAGAGTGAACCGGCAATCAATAGAATGGGAAAAATTTTTTGCAATCTACCCATCTGACAAAGGGCTAATAGCCAGAATCTACAAAGAACTGAAAAAGATTTACAAGAAAAAAACAAGCCCATTCACAAATGGGTGAAGGATATGAACAGACACTTTTCAAAAGACATATATGAGGCCAACAAACATACAAAAAAATGCTCATGATCACTGGTCATTAGAGAAATGCAAATCAGAGCCACATTGAGATACCATCTCACACCAGTTAGAATGGCAATCATTAAAACATCTGGAGACAACAGGTGCTGGAGAGGATGTGGAGAAATAGGAACACTTTTACCCTGTTGGTGGGTGTGTAAATTAGTTCAGTCATTGTGGAAGACAGTGTGGTGACTCCTCAAGGATCTAGAAATAGAAATTCCGTTTGACCCAGCAATCCCATTACTGGATATACACCCAAAGGATTATGAGTCGTTCTGTTACAAAGACACATGCACACGTATGTTCATTGTGCCACTGTGTACAATAGCAAAGACCTGGAACCAACCCAAATGCCCATCGATGATAGACTGGACAGGGAAAATGTGGCACATATACACCATGGAATACTATGCAGCCACAAAAAATGATGAGTTTGTGTCCTTTGTTGGGGCATGGATGAATCTGGAAACCATCATTCTCAGCAAACTGACACAAGATCAGAAAATCAAATACCACATGTTCTCACTCATAGGCAGGTGTTGAGCAATGAGAACACATGGACACAGGGAGGAGAACATCGCACACTGGGGTCTGTTGGGGGTGGGGCTAGAGGAGGGACAACAGTGAGTGGGGAGGTTGGGGAGAGATAACATGGGGAGAAATGCCAGCTATAGGTGATGGGGGTGGATAGAGGCACCAAACCACCTTGCCATGTATATACCTGTGTAACGATCCTACGTAATCTGCACATGTACCCCAGAACCTAAAGTACAATAAAAAACAAAAAATTAGCTATGCATGGTGGCATGTAATGATAGTCACAGCTACTTGGGAGCTGAGGCAGGAAGATTGTTTGAGCCCAGGAGTTCAAGGCTATAGTGAGCTACGATGGCATCACTGCACCCCAGCCTGGGCAACAGAGTGAGATCCTGTCTTTAAAAACAAAAAACACTCTGGGAGGCCAAAGTAGGCAAATTGCTTGAGCTTAGGAGTTTGAGACTAGCCTGGGCAACATGGTGAAACCCCATCTCTACCAAAAAATACAAAAACTATCTGGGCATGGTGGTGGATGCCTGTTGTAGCTACTCAGGAGGCTTAAGTGAGAGGATTGCCATACTGACCTTGTAAAATGACTTGGGAAGTATTTTCTTAGCCTCAATTTTTTGAGGAGTTTGAGAATAATTTGTTCTTTAAGTGTTTGGTAGGATTCAGCAGTGAAGCCACCTAGTCCTGGGCTTTTTTTTTTCTTTCTTTCTCAGATAGGGTCTTGAGTGCGGTGGCTTCATTGTGGCTCACTGCAACCTCAGCCTCCTGGGCTTAAGTGATCCTCCCATCTCAGCTTCTCGAGTAGCTAGGACAATAGGTGCATGCCACTGTGCTCAGCTAATTTTTTTATTTTTTGTAGAGATGGTGTCTCACTATGTTGCCCAAGCTGGTCTTGAACTCCAAAATTCAAATGATCCTTCCACCTTGGCCTCCCAAAGTGCTGGAATAACAGGTTTAAGCCAGTGCACCTGGCCATGATTCAGTCCTGATTTGTTGGCTGTATCTGTGAGTTTATCTTTTTTTTCCCTAGATTATCCATATTATTGTTCATAGTGGTTTCTTATGATCCTTTGTATTTCTGTAGTATCAGCTGTAATATCTCCTCTTTCATTTCTTATTTTATTTGAGTCTTCTCTCTTTTCTCCTAGTCTAGATAAGAGTTTCTTGATTTTGTTCATTTTTCCAAAAAACATTTAGTTTCATTATTTTTTTCCTTTGGTTTTTTGTATCTGTTGCATTATTTCTTTTAGATGTTTGTTATTTCCTTCTCTGGGGTAACTCTGGGCTTAGTTTGTTCTTCTTTTTGTAGTTCTTTGATGTGTAATGTTACATTGTTTGAGATCTTTTTTCTTTTTTGATGTAGATACTGGTTGCTGTACATTTTTCTCTTAGTGCTTTTTGTTGCATTCTATAAGTTTTGGTATGTTGTATTTCCTTTTCATTTGTCTCAAGGTATTTTTTAAAATTCCTTTCTGATTTCTTCTGTGACCCATTGGTTGTTTAGGAGGATGTTGTTTAACATTCACATATTTATGTGTTTTTCAAGATTTCTCTTGTTACTGATTTCTAGTTTTATTGCATTGTGATCCAAAAAGATACTTGATATGATTTCAATCCTCTTAAATTTGTTAAGACTTGTTTTGTGGTCTAATACATGATCTATTGGGGAGAATGTTTTATTTGCACTTTAGAAGAATATGTATTCTGCTGCTGTTTGATGGAATGTTTTGTATATTTCATTTTGGTTTAAAGTATAATTCTAGTCCAATGTTTCCTTACTGACTTTCTGTCTAGAGGAGTTGTTCATTGTTGAAAGAAGGGTATTGAGGTCCCCTACTCTTACTGTATTGCAGTTTATCTTTCCTTTCAGATCATTAATTGCCTTATATATTTAGGTACTCCAATGTGAGATGCATATGTATTTATAATTGTTATATCCTCTTAGTAAATTGATTGCTTTATCATTACGTAATGACTTTTGTCTTTTTTTATAGTTTTTGACCTAATGTCCTTTTTGTCTCATATAAGTATTGCTACCCCTGCCCTCTTTTGATTTTCATCTTCATGAAATAGCTTTTTTTTAATCTCTTCATTTTCAGTCTATGAATGTCCTTACTGGTAAAGTGAATCTCTTATAGGCAGCTTATGGTTGGATCTCATTTTTCATTTATTGATTTTTTAAATTTTGAGACAGTCATGCTCTGTCACCCAGGCTGGAGTGCAGTGGCACAATCAAGGCACACTGCAGCCTCTACCTTCTAGGCTCAAGCAATCCTTCTGGGTAACTGAGACCACAGCCATGCATCCTGATGCCTGGCTAATTTATTTTTATTTTTTTGTAGTGACAGATTCTCCCTACATTGCCCAGGCTGGTCTCCAACTCCTAGGCTCAAGTGATCCTCCTGCTTTGGCCTCTTCAAGTGTTGGGATTATAGGCATGAGCCCACGTGCCTGGCCAGATCTCGGTTTTTAATCTATTTAGCCACTCCGTCTTTTGATCGGTAAATTTAATCCATTCACATTTGACATAATGATTGATAGATAAGGACTTGCTACTGCCATTTTGTGATTTGTTTTTCTGATTATTTTGGCAATGCCGCTTTCAATTGTGGTAGCATTATTTTGCTTTAAAAAAAATTTTTTTATCGGAACTTTACTGAATTAAAATTTGGAAATATTTTTCTTTTAATTCTGTATCCCTTTCTTCAATTAAATTTTAGACAAGAACCCAGCATATAAAATAAAGTGGAGCTTTTGTAGTTGAAATGAGCAGAGGGATATCTGCACTCTCATGTATGTAGACCCTACCAAAGTTCAGTCCAATGGCTGTGATTTTTTTCTTTCACCCAGAGAACACCTGACAGTCCAATGACTGTGATGGTCACTACATGTCAAGAGGCAGGGGTTTGATGTAGTTCTGTTTCATTTTTTCAGCTTTTAGAAAATACGTATTGTGCAAAGCATTATTATAGGCTATAGCAGTGCAAAGACATAAAGACAGTTATTACCTAGGTGCTTCAGCACACTTAGGGTTTTTCTCTTAGATCCTGCAACAGGATTTAGGAACTGTAAACCTAAAAAAAATATAAGCCTCTTACAGGCTTGTTCTATGGAAATCCTATGTTCAGCCAAAGAAAGTTTTTTCTTAGCAGTATAGATTTGACCACTGATTGTGTTCTGCAGACTGTCCCATGATGAACTGAGTCATTAAGGAGTAAAAAACGAAGGCAATAATATGGGCATATTTTATTTGTAATGAGATAAAAATAGCACCAGATATAGTGCTGAAAGACCAGCATGCTATAGTTGTCTCTTGGGCCCATTAAACAGCTTAATTTATGCTGCTAGCCCACGGAGCATGAATTGGCAGGATCAGGTGATTAACCTAGAAATCCCGGAGTCCAGCTAGCTTGTGTTTCATCAGTGGAACTGAACTTAACTGAACCCAACGTATGTACATAATGAGAAATGCTGCAATTATTTGGCATCTATTTGCCATACAACAGACACTGTCCTCAGCATCTGTTGTATGGCAAATAGATGTCAAATAATTGCAAGCTGTGAGGTGAGAAAGTTGGAATTAAGGATTCATGAAGCCCAGAGTTAGGTAATACGGCTGAGCTGCAAACTGTTTTGAAATGGCAGCTTCAGAATGGTGACCCTGCCTATAGTGGTAACTCTTTTTAAGTGAAACATTTTAGTGAGATGTAGGCCTCTGAAAAAAGGGTGGCATACTTTGGGTAGAACCTAGAACTGCAGTGGAAAAGCACACATTTTATAATTGCAGAGATCTGAAAGGGTATGACTACAAATACCACCTGCTCTTAGCACTTCCATTCATTCTTCCCTTTCCTTATGACTTGCAGTTATATGTGTGTCTCTAGTTAAATTCATTTGCTCTTGTACTTTTTAATATATTGTATGTGGAAATAATTAACAAAGTCTTGAATTGTTCGTTTATACTTCCAAATGAATAGCTATGATTTTTAGCCTATATAAGACTGCTAGTATTTTATATTCGATTTTCCTGTTTTATATTTAATTCCCATTTGCCTTACATTGAGAAATGTTTATATTTCATAGCACAAAAGCCTGAAACCATTAGCGTTTCTGTAGAGATAGAAGAGTTCGTAACATGTAATGATGGTAATGTTAGTGATGATGTCAGACTCTCTTACATCCATCCAGATTTTTCCCCATTGTAAGGTTCCTCAAGGACAAAGATTTTTGTCTTTTCTTCTGTTTTCATCAGATCTGCGTTACAGTAAGTGTTTAGTCAGTGCTTTTAACTGACTCAGAGGATATGTTATTCAACTGTGGTGAATTCTTTATAGTGCAGGATTAAATGGATAGTTTTTCCCCTAGAACTTCACAGGACTGTCTTCCTTTTCATCATTTAAGGCTGTCAAATATCACCTTTATATAGAGGTATTTTCTGACCTTCCTCTGGTACCATACCTCATGTTCTTCAGAATATTAGCTTTATCTGCCAGTATGCTTTGGTCTGTTCAAGTCCTTTTTCCCCACACTAACATAAGCTCTTTGAGAATGGTAATGTGTTTACCAGCCACTTTGCGCCTAGACTGTGCCTAACATAGCAGGTGATGAATTTGTACTTCATGACTGATTTTTGATGTCTTTATTTAATCTGAACTTTTGAATTACATTTGCATATGATTTTTACCCCCTGCTCCTTTTCAGTTTTTCAGAAACTTTGGAATTGGCAGATGACATGGCCATTGATATTCCCCATATTTGGTTGTACCTTGCCGAACTGGTGACCCCTATGTTAAAAGAAGGCGGAATCTCCATGAGAGAACTTACTATGTAAGTTATACTTGTTTCTCTTGATATATCAGGTAAAACTGACACGTAACTCACCCGCTAGCTCTAGCATAGTACTGTCCCATTATTGCCTTTGTAGACTCTTGAATGCAGCCTGTGACTCTTTAATCTCTTTAATTTCAGTGTAAAAATATTACATTATGCTAGGTCTACACCTGAGACATGTTGAGGATATGATAGCCCTGTGGTCTGTTGGGGGTAGTGGCAATGATAGATTGGCTCCAGAATCATGTAACCGGAAGATGACTGCTTCTAGAAGCTTAATGTTAATCTGGCTTTTGTGTCTGTCATTGCACTAGTGCTATAAGTAGTTATATTTTCCCATTATAGCTTGTTAGACTGCAGTACCCCATAATACATGCTTATGATTATAATAAAAGGATGATTATAATAAAAGGAACTGAAATCTCAAGTATTCCTAGATTTGGATGTGAATGGAGAATTGATGCTACATTATATAGACTAGTGGTTCCCAAACTCTGTTCTTTGAAACACTAGTATTCCACAAAAGTTGTTAATATAGTCAGGCTTTGCACACTGTCATGTGCCTTTTCTTTGAGATTAACTAAACGTACTTAGCACATTAAAGTTTATGAGAATCCTATAGTAAAGCAATAAATAAAAACTAGTTAGCTTTGTTTAATTTAGCATTGCTGCCTCACTTAGAGTATAGCTATCCTATGGAATACAGTTTGGGAAATACTGAGTTAAACTATTAAAAAATCAGCTCCTTCTCTGTTTCATCCATAATTTCTTCCATAAAGAAAAGCTTCCTTTCTTAAAAATACTTTATAAAAGCATCACAACTCCGTGTTACGTAAGATGCCTATCCTTTTGGCTTGAAGCAGAATTTACATAAACAGATTACTGAGTCTGATCTTTGTATTGCTTCTATCACTGAAGTGGTTAAAGAAAAAGGAAAAACTGGCCGGGCGTGGTGGCTCACGCCTGTGATCCCAGCACTTTGGGAGGCTGAGGCATGTGGATCACGAGGTCAAGAGATTGAGACCATCCTGGCCAACATGGTGAAACCCCATCTCTACTAAAAATACAAAAAATTTGCCAGACGTGGTGGCACGTGCCTATAATCCCAGCTACTTGGGAAGTTGAGGCAGGAGAATTGCTTGAACCCAGGAGGCAGAGGTTGTGGTGAGCCGAAGGTTGCGGTGAGCCGAGAATGCACCATTGCACTCCAGCCTGGGCAACAAGAGCGAAACTCCGTCTCAAAAAAAAAAAAGAAAAGAGAAAAAGAAAGAAAAAGGGAAAACTGTGAATTCTCATGTTCCTTTTTAGGAATTTCTGCTGAAAATAACTTAGAGCATGTCCTGGAGCTTTGGCTTGCCCAGTATTATTTAGGTTGCATAGTATCTGGTTTCTGGTCACACATTGTTTGCCTCTTATTCTAGAAGAGAGGATTTCTTTAGCGGTACTTAATTACTGCTCCTATCTTTTACAGAGAATTTAGCAAACCTTTACTTCCTGTTGGAAGAGCTGGAGTCTTGCTTTCTGAAATATTGCACCTTCTATGCAAACAAATGGTGAGTGTTAAACTGAGTGCCAGCCTCTACAGCATTATTAGGAAGGGCAGTGATCTTCATCTTGGGTTATCTGTGAATAGCTTAGGTCTCAGGGTACAAGTAATTCCATTTTCTTTTATTCTTTGAAAAAAGAGTGAGGTCTCTGCTTCAATCCAGTGTTTTTCTGAGGTGTATTTGTCCTTCTGTTTACTAATGTCTGGGGAAACAATTATCTAATCTCGACTAGACTTGGTATAATTCTAAAGAATCTCAAGACATGTTTTATTTGTGGTTGATAATTTTTTCTTCCCTTGAAACAAAATGGGCATATCATTTATACATTTTAATAGATCTCAAAGAAAAGCTCCGTAGAGCTGGAGGCTGTCAGTCTGTAAAGTCTGTGGCAGGCTGTCAATTTATAAAGTGGGAAACAGATAAATCTAAACCAATAATTTCAAGAGTGTGGAAGTGTCTGTTAGAAGTCTAAGAGGTTTGGGGGAAGTGTTGTGGCATCACAAATGGAATGAAATGTCTAAGATGACAGACGTCAAAACAAAATAGAACTCAGAAATGATGATTCTGGAGTGATTTCTGACTGACTTTTGCCTGAGCCAAAGATATTGGATGATAGATAATAATGTTTTTATAAGCATTGATTTTTTAAAAAGCCAGTGTTTCATTCCTCCCTCTGATATACAAGTCCTTCTGTGTCCCATTTGTGTGGTCATTATTCATAAGAAGATGCGCTAAATATCCTGGTCTCTAGTTCTAGCTGATTATTTGCTAATACTATTCTTGCTTAATGGCACTAAAATTTTTAGTGAACCCTAGTTTTTATGTCCAAAATTTCCTCCTCTCCAACCTACTTGACTTTAGTGCTTATTTAAAACTCACATTCTGGCCAGTGCAGTGGTTCACACCTATAATCCCAGCATTTTGGGAGGCCAACGTGGGTGGATCACTTGAGGTCAGGAGACCAGCCTGGCCAACATGGCAAAATCCTATCTCTACTAAAAATACAAAACTTAACCAGGCATGGTGGAAGGCATCTGTAATCCCAGCTACTTGGAGGCTGAGGCAGAGAATTGCTTGAACCTGGGAGGCAGAGGTTGCAGTGAGCCAAGATTGTGCCACTGCACTCCAGCCTGGGCAACAGAGCAAGACTGTCTCAAAAAATAATAATAATAAATAAAAATAAAACTGACATTCTTACTTTTATTTGTAGAAACAGCACATTCCTACTTCTAAATAAAACCAAATTCTCATAGAGTGTAAGCTTTGGAGCCAGATGCCTGAGTTCAAATTCTGGTTCTGTTAAATTTTCAGCTATGCCTTGGACAAGTTACTCTATGAATTAATTAATACATGGCTCTCAGATGACAACTGCAGCCTCAAACCTGGCATTTTCCTTTGTCACTGTGACTTTCTTCAGGTAGTGGACTTGTACCTCTTCATGTTTTTCTACCTGACAACAGCTCTTCTTTCTTGTCTCTCTTGGGTTCAACCTTGTGCTTCTTGCCCTTGAAACACTTCTCGTTCTTAGTTCAGGAGCAACAACTGCCTTAAGCATCCTTATATCAGGTGGCATCACTGTGGTCTATTATGAAGAGGGAGTCTAGTAAGCCTTCTTCAGTGGCTTTATTTATTTAATTTATAGATAGATAGATAGATATGTTTTTTATTTTTTATTTTTTTAAAATTTTTTTTTAGAGATGGGGTTTCACCATCTTGGCCAGGCTGGTCTTGAACTCCTGACCTCGTGATCCACCCATCTCTGCCTCCCAAAGTGCTGGGATTACAGGGGTGAGCCACTGTGCTGGGCCCTTCAGTGGCTTTAATAGCAGATACATACAGAGCTATCTAGGAAAAGACACAGTGTGGAATTTATAAACTCTATGTATTGGACTCTTTTTGATGTTTATATTTATAAATCCCAAATTACCAGCTTGTAGCTCCCCAATCACCTCATAAATGAATTATTTAACCTTAAGCAGCTGTACTTATTCACTATTATATTTATGTACATTCAGACATCTTAGTTTGAAAGTAAGAAGTCCTAAGAGATTAACTTTTTATCAATGAGGAAAAGTTTGTTTGTTTTTGAGACCAAGGTCTTGCTGTGTGTTGCCTGGGCTAGATTCACATTCCTGGGTGAAAACTGTCTTCCCACCTCAGCCTCCCAAGTAGCTAGGGCTACAGGTGTGCACCAGTATGACCCACTGGAAAAGTTTTGACTTCTCAGCTTTTTGGGTTCTGTACCCTTGACTTCAAGCAAATTTTTTTTTTTCCTATTTCTTTGTCCACCATGAAAGTAAATGGATTGGATTTATCTCTATTTTAGAGCCATAAGAAAGTGGGAGCCTTATGGAGGGAGGCAGACCTCAGCTGGAAGGACTTTTTACCAGAAGGAGAAGATGTACATAATTTTCTTTTGGAGCAGGTAAGAACAAGGCTTGTGTTTTGCTGTTTGATAGAGGAAATGAAGATAATTCCCTTAGTATTCTAGTCATTAAAATTACATCAAAATAGGAATCTCAGTAAAGATATCATTTTAAGTTCATGCTTTTAAAGCCACTCTAACTGTGTTGTGGGCATTAGATGATTGATCTTTCCTTCCTTCCTCTCTCCCTCCCTCCCTCCCTCCCTCACTTTTTGAGACGCAGTTTTACTCTCGTTACCCAGGCTGGAGTGCAGTGGCGTGATCTCAGCTTACCGCAACCTCTACCTCCCGGGTTCAAGCGATTCTCCTGTCTCAGCCTCCCGAGTAGCTGGGATTATAGGCATGCACCACCACACCTGGCTAATTTTGTACTTTTAGAAGAGACAGTGTTTCCATGTTGGTCAGGCTGGTCTCGAACTCCTGACCTCAGGTGATCCGCCTGCCTCAGCCTCCCAAAGTGCTGGGATTACAGGTGTGAGCCACTGTGCCTGGTCTAGATAATTGGTATTTTAAAAAATAAAATGTAAAAGACTCAGCAACCTATAGAAAAACAAGCTACAGGAAGCAGAAATGAAGTTGACAAATAAAGCAGGGTGACAGGGCCAAAGCTGTCTCTTGATTTCTGGGTCTGATGGCACACTGAAGTAGCCAGAAATTACTCTGTGGGGAATGGGGACTAGTATTACCCTTGTAAGGTAGAAGATTAGAGACAAGCTTATAGCTTGAAACTGCACAGATAAATTAAGTGCAAGGAAATAGACGCAGTCTTATAGCCAGAACCTTAGCTAGCCTGCCTACTGACTTTGTAACTAGATCCAGAAATCCACAAAGCAGAAGACTTCATGGTCAGTATAATCTGGTCCTACAAGAGGATTTGTGGGCTGTTAAGTTGAGGTAACCATAAAACAAATTAGATCAAGAAAAGTAACAGAAAGAAAACAAAACTCTCTTAAAACATTACTGAAAATCAAAATCCTAAAACACATGAGGAAAACTAAAGCTAAGACAGCCAACCAAATCAGGAATAAGGAGGAAAAAAAAATCACTGTAGGTAAAAAGAGGACAAGAATACAATCTGAAAATGACTTTAAAGTAAGCATATTGTTCTGGAGAAAGACATTATATTAGGTTGCTATGGATTAGCTTTCTTTTTGGTTGTAATCTAGAACACTGAAGAGTATTCTTGCCACAGCAATAAGAACCTGTATGAAGCATAACTTCTGATGTGTTGCTGAACTCAGAAGAGGTGTAAGTAATTTCCTCCAACTGGACAAAAAGAATTAGTGAGGGAGAAAAGCCAGAGATGAAACCTGAACTGTGAATAGTAATTACATGTGAAGGGCATATTGCCCAAAGGACATATAGCCCAATGGGAAGATACTATTACAAATACTGCCAGATATCATGAAAGAAGTTGATTTAGTCCCAGTTCAGTATCACCTCGGCTCCCAGAAGAAGCAAATCAAAATGCTCTTTGGAGAAACATCCTCAACTTAGGTCCCCTTATTTTCTACAAACATACATTATCTAAATATATAAGTCGACACTTGGTGTTCATTTAACATACAATGAAAGAAGTAAACATAAAAGTAAACAGACAATAAGTAGTAGATTTAGACCCCATGGAGTTGAGGTAATGTAATTATCATTCAGAGTATAAAATAACACTATATTAAAGAGAAAGAATCACAAAAATGAGCAAATGAGACTAGTCCAAATGGCCTAAGAGATTTGAAAAAAACAGAAAAAAAAAAGGTTTGGTGCAATGGCTTATGTCTTTAATCCTAGCACTTTGGGAGGCTGAGGCAAGAGAATCTATTGAAGCCAGGAGTTGGAGATCAGCCTTGGCAACATAATGAGACCTAATTTTTTTCTCTACTAAAAAAAAATTAGCTGGGTGTATTGGTGCACCTGTAGTCTTAAGTTACTCGAGAAACTGAGGCGGAAGGATCACTAGAGTCCAGGAGTTTAAGGATGCAGTGAGAAACCATCACACCACTGCACTCCAACCTAAGAGACAGAGCGAGGGCCTGTCGCAAAAACACAGAAACAAAAAAAATGCCACACATGCACACAACAAGAGTAGTAAGTAGCTATCTAAGGTATGTTAGGAGATTTGGAGGGAAGAATGAGAGAATGTCTAACCTATCTAATTGGAGTCCCAGAAGGCAAATTAGATTGAATGGAGAAGAGGCAATATTTGAAGAGACAGTAGTTGAGACTTCTAGAACTGATAAAATATACAAGTCCATAATGAAAGCCCATATATGCCAAACAGGATAATTATATTTTAGTGAAACTGCATGATATCAAGGACAAATGAAAGGTTTTAAAGAAGCTGGAAAGAAGAAGCACATTACCTTACCTGCTTCCTCTCAAAAAAGTATGCACACAAAAAAAATAGACTTTGCAATAGCAACCATGAAAGTCAGAAGATGGTATAATAATCTTAGAATGCTGAGAAACTCGCAGTAAATGTAGAATTCCCTGTGCAGCTAAACTAACCTTTAAAAGTTAGGGCAATGCATACTGAGAAACTTAGTAACATAGTTCTACATAAGCATGGATCAAAGAAGAAATCAGAAAGGATAGTAAAAACATTTTTAACTAAATAAAAACAAAAGCACAACATGTCACCGATATTTAGAAAAGAAGAAAGGCTTTAAATCAATGACCTCAGCTTCAACCTTAAGAAATTAGAAAAATAAGGCCGAGTGCAATGGCTCATGCCTATAATCCCAACACTTTGGGAGGCCAAGACAGAAGGATTGCTATAGCCCAGGAGCTCTAGAGACCAGCCCAGACAACAGAGCAGGACCCTGTCACTAAATAAATAAATAAGAAAAATAAGAACTTCAAGTAAATAGAATAAAGGAAATAATAAACATTAAATCAGAAATCAATGAAATAGAAGACTTTTTAGAGAAAAACCAGTGAAATCAAAAGCTGGTTCTCCAGAAGGCAGAGGTGGCAGTGAGCCAAGACCACGCCATTGCACTCCAGCCTGGGCAAGAGGCTGAGACTTCATCTCAAAAAAAAAAAAAAGCTGGTTCTTTGAGAAGATAAAATTGATAAACCTCTAGCCAGATTGATCAGGAAAAAAAGTTTGAAGAGAAGGTACATATTACTAATATCCGGAATGAAAGAGGTAACATCACCATAGATTCTATACATAAAAGTGGGTGAGGAAATTTTATGAATAATCTTTATGTCGGTAAATACACCAGCCAGGCGTGGTAGGTCATGCCTATAATCCAGCACTTTGAGAGGCCAAGGCAGGCAAATTGCTTGAGCCCAGGAGTTCAAGACCAGCCTGTGAAACATGGTAAAACCCTACCTTTACAAAAAATACAAAAATAAGCCAGGCATGGTGGTACATGCCTGTAATCCTAGCTACTCAAGAGGCTGAGGTGGGAGGACCACTTGAGCCCAGAAGGACAGGCTACAATGAGATGTAATCATGCCACTACACCCCAGCCTAGACAGCAGAGTGACACCCTGTCTTCAAAAATAATTAACTCAATCTAGTTGGAATGAATAAATTTCTTTCTTTTTTCTTTTTTTTTTGAGTTGGAGTTTCACTCTTGTTGCCCACACTGGAGTGGAGTGGCTTGATCTTGGCTCACTGCAACCTCCACCTCCCGGGTTCAAGTGATTCTCCTGCCTCGGTCTCCCGAGTAGCTGGGATTACAGGCATGCGCCACCACACCTGACTAATTTTGTATTTTTAGTAGAGATGGGGTTTCATCGTGTTGGTCAGGCTGGTCTCAAACTTCGACCTCAGGTGATCCACCTGCCTCGGCCTCCCAAAGTGCTGGGATTACAGGTGTGAGCCACTGCGCCTGGTCACAAATTTCTTAAAAGATACAGACTACTAGAGCTATCTCAAGAGATGGATAACCTGCATATCTATTAAAGAGACTGAATTTGTAATTTAAAATGTTCCCACAAAACAACTCCAGGCTTAATTCTACCAAACATTTAAAGAGGAAATAATACCCCATTTATGAAAAGAATTCTACAACAACTATTCCAGAATATTGAAGAGAAGAGAGTACTTCTATGAGGGCAGCATTAGCCTGATACCAAAACCAAAGACATTTCAAAAATCTGTAGACTAATATGCCTCATAAACATTGAGAAAAAATTCCTAATGCAATTTTAGAAAATCAAATCCAACAATATATAAAAAGAGTAATACATTATAATAAGGTAGGGTTGGCTAGGTGCGGTAGCTCTCGCCTGTAATTCCAACACTTTGGGAGGCCAAGGATCATGAGGTCAGGGGTTTGAGAACAGTCTCACCAACTTGATGAAACCTCGTCTCTACTAAAAATACAAAATTTAGCAAGGTGTGGTGGCGCATGCCTGTAATCCCAGCTACTCGGGAGGCTGAGGCAGGAGAATTACTTGAACCTGGGAGGCGGAGGTTGCAGTGAGCTGAGATCACATCATTGCACTCCACCTCTGAGCAACAGAGCAAGACTCCATCTTGGAAAAAAAAAAAAAAAAAAAACATAAGGTAGGGTTTATCCCAGAAATGTAAGGTTGGTTTAATATTTGAAAATTGATGTATAGATAATAGGGGAGATGGTGAAGTAGGAAGCTCCAGGAATCAGTCCCTCCACTGACACAACTATTGAACTGGCAAGATCTGTTAGAGCCAACTGTCTTGGAACTGTGGAGTCTGGTTAAATACATGCATTATCAACACCAGGGGAGTGCATGATGAAAAAAGAGTCTGATAAATTTTCGTGAATTTGGGAATTTTGCATAGAACCTGCCAGCACCCAGCCCTGTGTCAGACAGCTAGGAAACTGGCATCACACCATTTCTGGTGCAGCTTCTTGGTGCCAGGTTGAACAATAAGGACTTAATTTTCCAAGGATTGGGGTTGTGTCTTTTAATCCGCCTGGCAGTTGACAGAGGCCAGTGCTGGGGCTGGCCGTTATTTCAACCATTTCAAGTTAAAGTAACTTTTGAGGCTGTGACTATCAAAGTATTTAAGCAGTAGTGTTACAGGATCTCTGGGGTGTCAGTTTTTTTGGCCAGAAACCTCTGTGGCCCTGGCGCCTTTGCCTGAGTTCCTGTCATACATCTAGGAAGAATGAGGTATGCAGACAAGTGAAAGGTGAAGAAGAGTTTTATTTAGTGTTAGAACAGCTCAGAGGAGTGGGTAGCTCCTCTCTCGTAGGCAGGTTGTCCCATGGAGTGTTCAGCTCTCTGCAGAGAGGAGGCTCTGGAGAGGATAGTTCCTCTCCATAGACAGGTCATTTGGACATTTCTGCAGGTCTCTCTGAAGCTCTCAGTGGAGAGGGTAGCTCCTCTCTGCTGGCAGGTTGTCTCTGCAGCTCTCAGCAGAGAAGGTACTCTTCTCTGCAGCTGGTCCTCCCATTGCCTCTCTGTCCTCTTCGTCCTCTAGCCATCTATTGCCCTGCTCTGGCTGAGCCCAGGGCGTTTATGGACCTTAGAGGGAGGAAGTACAAGCCGATTGGTCCATAGGTGGCCATGGGTGGGCTGGGAAGAGGCACCATGAGTCCCCACTGCAGTCTGCTGGACTGACAGCCCAGCCCCCGGCCTTCAGGCCCTCCCTTGTGTGAGGGTGGGTCCTTACTGGGGAACCTGCCCCCTTCCACCCAGGACTCTGTTTCCTGCTGCCATTCATGGCCCTGGGGCTTAGTCCCTACCCTGATCCAAGATCGGGGATGTAGATAACCCTGAGCCTGCAGGGACAGGGGGTCCTTCCTAGGGCACTCAAGAGTGCAAGTTGCAGAGACACCCAAGTCCTATATGCCTGGGAGGGCTGCCACAGCTGCACCCCAGAGCTCCCACCCCATGAACTCAGAAGAGGCGGGGTTCCTACTTGTTCTGGGTCCTGCCTGCTTTGTGGAGCAGGAGGCCCAGGTCTGCAGCTACGGGTCTGGTACCTGGGAGGGGAGATTCTGCCTGTTCCCAGCTCCCTCAAGAGCACAGAGAGGCTCGGGTCCACAGCTGCAGTTTGGGTGGCTGTAGTAGCACAGGGAACTCCCATCCCAACTCAAAAGGGGCAGGGTTCCCACCATCTCCATGCAGTGTGCAGTCCCAGCTGTGCCTCCCTGCTACAGCCGGCATGTTGGCAGCAGCCACTGCCATCAATAGTATACCTCCCTCCCTCCACCTCCCCCCCCCGACATCTCTCTTCTCCTTTCCTCTCTTCTCTCTCCTCCCTCTCCCTGTCTCTTTCTCTCTTTTTTAAATTTAATTTTTATTTTAAGGTGAGGGGTACATTTTCAGGTTTGTCATATAGGTAAACTTGTATCATGGGGGTTTGTTGTACAGATTGTTGTGTCACCTATAAGTTAAGCCTAGTACCCATAGTTATTTTTCCCCTCCCTCCTCCCAACCTCTGCCTTCTAATAGGTTCCAGTGTGTGTTGTTCCCCTCTATGTGTCCATGTGTTCTCATTATTTAGCTCCCACCTATAAGTGAGAACATGCAGTATTTGGTTTTCTGTTCCTACATTAGTTTGCTAAGGATCACTTGGCCCGGGAGGTCAAGGCTGCAGTGAGCCATAATAGTACCACTGCACTCTAACTTGGGTGAAAGAGCAAGACCCTGTCTGAATAAATATGAGACTTCAGTTTAAAAGAAAAAAAAGGGAAATAATAAAACACATATGCATACACACACATATATATATAATAAAATGAATAAATAAAAATGTTTAGAGTATAGTTTGAAAAATGAGATTGAAAAAAACTTGGTCTACATCCTGACTTTCACTTTGCTTAAAGAGCTTATGCTTCATGTTGTGCTTTTTTGTATATATTGGAGCATCATGGATTGGATGTATAGTTAACCAATACTGAATCAGAAAAAATTGTAATATTGAGCCATGTTTCTAAAACCTTGTGGAGCTGGGTGCGGTGGTGCACACTAGCCTCAGTTGTTCAGGAGGCTGAGGCAGGAGGATCTTTGAGCCCCAGAGTTCAAGTCTAACCTGGCAACAGAGTGAGACCCCTGACTCAAAAATAAATAAATAATAAAACCTTATCAGGAAATACCATTCAGAGCTGCTACATAAGTGGTAGAAAGGGAACAATCAGATGACAGAATTCAAGATAGTGGTTTTCACTTTGTGGATTGGGGGTAGGGTGTAGGACTATCCCAGAATATTCAAGGGCATTAGAGAATACCTAATGTGAATAATCTTTAATATTTTCATCTTTATGGTTTTTGTATAGTGAAGTTACATAAAGCAAGGCATACCTATACACCTCATTGCTTTAGTCCTTGAAAATGATTTTGATTATAGATTTTTTTTTTCTTATTGAGACAGGGTTTCGAACTATTGCCAGGCTGGAGTGTAGTGGCACAATCACAGCTCACTGCACCCTTGACCTCCCATGCTCAAGCAATCCTACCATCTCAGCCTCCTGAGTAGCTGCGACCACAGGCACATGCCACAACACCCAGATAATTTTTGTTTTTTGTTTTTTCGGTTTTTTTGGTAGAGATGGAGTTTTGCCATGTTGCCCAGGCTGGTCTCAAACTCCTGGACTCAAGTAGTCCTCCTGCCTCGGCCTCCCAAAGTGCTGGGATTACTGGCATGAGTCACTACACCCAGCCTGATTAGAGATTTTTAAAAACTACGTATCTAAGTGCGGAACAATTACAGCATCATTTCTCACACTTACATTCAAAATGGTCATGACTTAACAAAGGCAAAACTATGGAGTTTTGAAAGCTGCTGAGTACCAATACTAATATTAAACCATAGGTTGCAGGCAGGGAGTAAAATTGTACCCTTTTCTAGGGCTCCTCTTCTGCCTTAAAAGAGCTATGTCACAGCTAAGAGCAAGATTGAAGCTTAAGATTATTTGCATGTAAGCATAGCCTGGAGATAATTATAGGGGGTTTATTTCCTTCCTTTTAAGATACACACTATGAGAAGTTGGAAAAATATTCAGGAGGATAATGGACTGACAGTCTTTCAAAACTATAATACAAACAGTTTGGGCATGGTGAGTCCTGCCTGTAATCCCAGCACTTTGGGAGGCCGAGGCGGGTGGATTGTTTGAGCTCAGGAGTTCAAGCCAGCCTAGGCATCATGGCAAGACTCCTTTTCTACTAAAAATACAAAAAAAAAAATAGCCAAGTATGGTGGTGCAAGTCTGGGGTCCCAGCTACTCAGGAGGATGAGGTGGGAGGATTGCTTGAGCCCATGATGTGGAGGTTGCAGTGAGCCAAGATTGAGCCATTGCACTCCAGTCTTCGCAACGGAGCAAGACCCTGTCTCAAAAACAAACAACAACAACAAAAAATCTACAAACATAAAAATAACTTCTGATCATTTTAATTACATGTAAAAGAGAAGTTATAACCTATGACTTTGTTCTTTTAGGATGATAATAACATAGAATTATATTAATCTGTTAATATGTTCCGCCTTTTATGTTTCAGAATTTGGACTTCATAGAGTCTGACAGTCCCTGTTCCTCTGAAGCACTTTCAAAGAAAGAACTGTCTGCTGAAGAGCTAAATAAGCGACTTGAAAAACTCATTATTGAGGACAAAGCAAATGATGAACAGATCTTTGACTGGGTGGAGGTATGAATACTATGTCACCTTCCCTGATATTTCTACAGGAAAGATTCTTGTGGGATCCCCTCAAGTCACATACCTCTATCTGTTCACTTCATGAGTTTTTAACCTTAATGAAATTAGTTTTTAAATGCTATTTTTTTTTTTGCCATCCTTAGAAAGAGTAACAATTTTTTCACCACTTGAGTTAAGTAATGCTTGAGATTAACCTCTAATTCACATTAAAATTAAGATGAAAAAGCAGTGTTGGCAAATGTAAAAGTAGTTACACGCTTCTGAGTAAGTAGTCATTAAAATACACTGCAGTTGTGGTGTCGTTCTTTTATAGATTGAGTAGATTATCTTCATATGGATTTTTTATTGAGGAATAAAATGTTTTTAAGTGGTTATGTTTTGAAATGTACAAGTACATAACACTGTATAATTGAATGAGTAGAGGATAGGCAGTGAGAAGGACCCTGAAAAAGTAAATACTGCTAATTCAAACATTTGTGTATAGAACTGGCAATAGCCAAATTATTTTTCAATGTATCAGACATTTAATTTTAACAAGAATGTGCAAAAATGTGACTTGTCTGTTGTTAGTGCCAGATTGGTCCTAATTTTCGGGGGATAATTTCTCTGGTATGCAAGGGTATCTTTTTTTTTATTTTTTTGAGATGGAGTTTTGCTCTTGTTGCCAAGGCTGGAACGCAGTGGCGTGATCTCGGCTCACTGCAGCCTCCACCTCTGCATTCAAACGATGCTCCTGCCTCAGCCTCTACCCACCACTAGGCACGACTAATTTTTGTATTTTTAGTAGAGACAGGGTTTCACTGTGTTGGCCAGGCTGGTCTCGAACTCCTGACCTCAAGTGATCCATCTTCTTTAGCGTCCTAAAGTGCTGGGATTACCGGCGTGAGCCATCACACCCACCCGGCCTGTTTTTTGTTTTCTTGAGACAAGGTCTCACTCTGTCACCCAGGCTGGAGTGCAGTGGTGCAATCATAGCTCACTGCAGCCTTGAACTCTTGGAATCAAGTAACTCTCCCACCTTAGTCCCCCAGGTAGCTGGGAACACAGGCATGTGCCACCATGTCCAGCTTTTTTTGTTTTGTTTTGTTTTGTAGAGACAGGGTCTCACTATATTGCCCAGACTGGTCTCAACTCCTAGCCTCAACTGATCCTCCTATCTCGGCCTCCCAAAGTGTTGGGATTATTGGCATGAGCCTCTATGCCTGGCTGAGCAAGGGTGTCTTTAATTGTTTTATTTCTTTCTGACTTCAGGCTAATCTAGACGAAAGCCAGATGAGTTCACCTACATTCCTTAGAGCTTTAATGACTGCCGTTTGTAAAGCAGCTATTATAGGTAAGTAACATTTCTGAAAGCAGCTCATAACATCCGAAATCCCCATTATGTCAACTACTAAGTATACAGTTTGATTTTACATTGTTTTCAAAACTTGCCCTGTGTAGTGTACTTTTCTGTGCACTGTGCTTTCTGTCTGTGATGCCTGGCTGTCTCAAGCATGTCTGCCTACAGAGAACCCAGATCTAAACAGCTACCGCATACCTTGCATGTTCCTTGCATTGTTTTTTACTACATTGTGTGTAGCTTTTCCTTCACCTTTTCACCTCTAACATTCAGGGCTGCCTCCTCCTTCTAATCATAAATTATAATGAATGGGTTGAATATTCTTGACCTAATTATCAGTATAGGGCTATTCTCATCAAAAAAGTTATTTTATGTGAGTACCTATACAAAGGAAAAAAAATACCAACAGTTTCTCCTGTTCTTCGTTGACTTTATTTTATATGATAAGAATTTTATTGATTTCTGAATTGTTAAAATGGATAGGATTAGCATCAGTAGAAATCCTAAATATCCCAAGCTGTATACAATATTTAACATTATTCAATGAAGACATCTCTTTAGTTTCAGGTAGAAATTCACATTTCTATCACTGAAATGAGAAAAAAAATCATCAGCACAAAAGGTGTCTCAGAATTTCAACTGTCTGTATTATTGTAGAAGATAGCTTCCTGCCATTTAATTTAGCTTCAGAATTGTAATTTAAGATTTTCAGTGAATTTATTTTCAGTGTTCTTTAATGAGATAAATATCAAAGCTAAGTAGAAAGTCTTCATGAAATTTTTAAAAATCATTTTCAGTATCCATAGAACCATGATAATACTTTGGTGTTTTAAAATTAGAGTTGGGAAGTCCAAAAGCTGTTTGGTTTTTGTTTTCTTGAGACAAGGGGTCACTATGTTGCCCAGGCTGGACGTGAACTTCTGAGCTTAAGCTGTCCTATCACCTCAGCTTCCTGAGTAGCTGGGATTACAAGCATGAGCCACAATGCCCAGCACAAAATCTGCTTTTAAAAACAAAATTGTGTCTTAGTGATAACTTACAGATAATATAAATCCTTATGTGTCTTGGCACTGAGGATGCTTTTCATTTCTCAGCCCCTTTTTGTCATTCCTTTCCCTCAAAAGGCCTAGATGAGGTATGTTATCTGGCACTGCCACAGTTAGTTTGTATCCTAGTAATAACAAATGGTTCAAATTATTTTACCCTTCTGAAAAGATTTGTATTAAGTGTCACTTCAATTTCCTTTTCTAAAATGTTGCTTTTTTCATGTTGCTTTTTTTAAAGTACTCACTTTAAATTCCTACTTTATGTTTCATTTATTTCTGATTGACAAATCATAATCGTATATGTTTATGGGGTACAATGTGATGTTTTGATATATGTATCCAATGTGGAATGATTGAATCAAATTAATTAACATATCTATCACCTCACTTTTTTTATAAGACATTTGATTAATTTTGCTTTTGTAGTTTGTCATTAAACCACTGTTGGCCAGGCACGGTGGCTCATGCCTGTAATCCCAGCACTTTGGAAGTCCAAGGCAAGTGGATCACAAGGTCAGCAGTTCGAGACCAGCCTGGCCAAGAGAGTGAAACCCCATCTCTACTAAAAATACAAAAATTAGCCAGATGTGGTGGTGGGCACCTGTAGTCCCACCTACTTGGGAGGCTGAGGTAGGAGAATCTTTTGAACCCAGGAGGCAGAGGTTGCAGTGAGCTGAGACCCCCCCGCCCCCCCTATTGCACTCCAGTCTGGGTGACAGAGCAAGACTTCCATCTCAAAAAAACAAAACAAAACAAAACACTGAAACCACTGTCATTGTTTCATTATAATTAAAGATAATTGTGTGTACTACTCCTGAGGGAAACCAGCATTCAAAATACATCTCCCCCATGTTTTTTATTATTTGTGAGAGAATGTTTCATTAATAATTTCATAACATTTTGAGTTTTATTTGCCTTAGACCTTCTTGCCTCCTCTTCTCTTGTAAAGACACATGAGTCCTTTGTACTCAGAAAATTGAAAATGAGCCAGGTGCAGTGGCTCATGCTTGTAATCCCAGCACTTTGGGAAGCCAAGGCAGCAGGAATGCTTGAGCCCAGGAGTTCAAGACCAGCCTGGGCAATGTAGCGAGACCCTGTCTCTATTATTTTAAAAAAACTAAAAAATAATAAAAAGAAAGAGGCCAGGCACAGTGGCTCATGCCTGTAATCCCAGCACTTTGGGAGGCTGAGGCAGGTGGATCGCCTGAGGTCAGGAGTTGGAGACAGGCTGACCGATATGGTGAAACCCTGTCTCTGCTAAAATACACAAAAAAATTAGCCAGGCGTGGTGGTGGGTACCTGTAGTCCCAATTCCTTGGGCATCTGAGACAGGTTTGCTTGAACCCGGGAGGTGGAGGTTGCAGTGAGCCGAGATTGCTCCATTGCACTCCAGCCTGAGCAACAGAGGGAGACTTTGCCTCAAAAAAAGAAAAAGAAAAAGAAAATTAAAGATAATTCTGTGTTAACTCCTTAAATGTAATTCCTAGTTCTTCTATCACCTTTAGCCGACTGTTCTACCTTCAGAGTGGACACTGCTGTTATCAAGCAGAGAGTGCCGATCTTACTCAAGTACCTAGACTCAGATACAGAGAAGGAACTGCAAGCACTTTATGCACTACAAGCATCAGTAGTAAAACTTGATCAACCTGCCAGTAAGTTTATCTCATGTTACAGTTAATCCATCCAGTGAACAAGATTTATCCAAGCCAGGACTTCAGAGATGATTTAGGGTTTGGACAATGGACAATAAAAGAATCACTAATAACAAAAACACATATAACTAACTTTAATAAATCTGAATTTGGCCAGGTACAGTAGCTCGTGCCTGTAATCCTAGCACTTTGGGAGGCCACGATGGGCAGATCACTTGAGGTCAAGAGTTCAAGACCAGCCTGGCCAACATAGTGAAACCCCATCTCCACTAAAAATACAAAAATTATCTGGGTGTGATGGCGTGTGCCTGTAGTTCCAGCTACTTGGGAAGCTGAGGCACGAGAACTGCTTGAACCTGGGAGGTGGAGGTTGCAGTGAGCCAAGATTGTACCACTGCACTCCGGCCTGGGCAAACAGAGCAAGATTCTGTCTTTAAAAAAAAATCTGAACTTGTTATATACTTGTATGAAAAAAATCACAACAACAAGAAAACTATTTAGATTAGGTTATTTCATCCCCATTCTAGGGCAGGCGTAATAAAACTTTCTACAATGATGAAAGTATATCCATAGCATTGAGTATGGTAACCATGAGTCACATGTGGCAATTCTATACTTAAATGTATCTATTGTGACTTAGGAACTGAATTATTGACTTTAAATTTAAATAGCCCACAATTGGCTAGTGGCTTCTATCTTGGACAACGCAGATCTAGGGCATGAAAATGGTTAATGATGTTGAAGATGATACTCTAGAATCTTTAGACACCCAACAAAGACCCTAAGTATAGTATATTTACCATGGTGTATTTACTAAGGAGTTTCAGAATAGTTCTAGTTGTTATGATTTATTCTTGGCTAATGAAACAAAGTAACCTGTACACTTAAATCTTAGTGATACTTAGCATTAAGTAATCATTTTTATTACATCTTGAAAATTCAGTTGAATTTTGTGAAAGTGGACAGTACATAGCTATTAGAGATAGCACTGAAGTAGTTCTTTGGTAGTTCTTTATTTTTGGTTTTATAAAATTCCTTCTTTCATAGTCGTGCTGAATTGCTCTGGGAGATAAAGGAAAAGATCAAAACAAATTATCTTTATAATGTAATTGAAATTTCAGACAATCTACTGTGAATCAAGAGAATTTGATAATATTAGCTTTACTAATATAATTACAAAGATAAATCTTTTAAAAAAAGGTTAATATGGGCCAGGTGCATTGGCTCACACCTGTAATCCCAGCACTTTGGGAGGCCGAGGTGAGTGGATCATGAGGTCAGGAGTTTGAGACAAGCCTGGCCAACATGGTGAAACCCTGTCTCTGCTAAAAATACAGACAAAAAATTAGCCAGGCATGGTGGAAGGTGCCTGTAATCCCAGCTACTCGGGAGGCTGAGGCAGCAGAATCACTTGAACCCAGGGGGCAGAGGTTGCAGTTAGCTATGACCGCGCACTGCACTCCAGCCTGGGTGACAGAATGAGACTCCATCTCAAAAAAAAAGGTTAATATGGGCCGGGTGTGGTGGCTCACGCCTGTAATCCCAGCACTTTGGGAGGCTAAGGCAGGTGGATCGCCTGAAGTCAGGAGTTCGAGACCAGCCTGGCCAACATGGTGAAACTTCATCTCTACTAAACATACAAAATTAGCTGGGCACAGTGGCTCGCGCCTGTAGTCCCAGCTACTGGGGAGGCTGAGGCAGGAGAATCACTAGAACCCAGGAGGCAGAGGTTGCAGTGAGCCAAGATCATGCCATTGCACTCGAGCCTGGGCAAAAAGAGCAAAACTCCATCTCAAAAAAAAAAAAAAAGGTTAATATGACTCATGATAAACCTAATATTGATTCTCATTTATTGTTTATTCTACTGCCTCCCTCCATTAATATAAATGATCAGAGAGCTAACTATAATAACTAATAAGATAATAACATATTATCTATGATAACTATAATTCTCAGAGTAAAACTGATAATTAAAATCACACAGATAGTTTGGACATTTAAAACGATAAATAACAGGTATAGTTTCACTGGATAAATCCTTTACCCATGTTTTCCATGTGAATGATCACCTCTTCATTTTTAAAACAACATTACAAGGAAGAAAAAGCATATCCTGCCTTTGCACCTGACCCCACCCAAATTTGTAAAAATAATACAGTAAACTTTCAATGCAGAAAATAGTAAAAAGAAAGTAAAAATCTACTCATATTTAAATTTTATAGTGTTTAGGTTGGGATAAACATCATATGAAACAGCTTCACAGGTATCAGAAAATAGTTCAAATAGGGCCAGGCGTGGTGGCTCAAACCTGTAATCTCAGTACTTGGGGAGGCCAAAGCAGGTGGATCACCTGAGGTCAGGAGTTTGAGACCAGCCTGGCCAACATGGTGAAACCCTGTCTCTACTAAAAATATAAAAATTAGCTGAGCATGGTGGCGGGCACCTGTAATCCCAGGTACTTGGGAGGCTGAGGCAGGGAAATTGCTTAAATACAGGAGGTGGAGGTTGCAGTGAGCCAAGATTGCACCACTGCACTCCAGCCTGGGGACAGAAAAAGATTGTCTCTCAAAAAAAAAAAAAAAAAAAAAAAAAAAAAAAAAAAGAAAAGAAAAAAAGTTAAAATTGAACAAAATAATAGGAATAAAAAATAATTTAGACGGCTTCAATCTTTTTTCCCTCTAATTTAAACAAGTTGTTGGGCTGTTTCTACTGTCAAGAGCAAGTATGATGAATTGCTATTATTGCTTTTTTCTGGAGGAATTAATGTGCATTTATTCGATCATTCATTATTTTGAAATACATTATTTTCCTCATAACTACAGTGTCCCAAAGCTTATAGTTTATTTTCACCCTCCTTGCAGATTTGTTGCGGATGTTTTTTGATTGCCTATATGATGAGGAGGTGATCTCCGAGGATGCCTTCTACAAATGGGAGAGCAGCAAGGACCCTGCAGAGCAGAATGGGAAGGGAGTGGCCCTGAAATCTGTCACAGCATTCTTCACGTGGCTGCGGGAAGCGGAAGAGGAGTCTGAAGATAACTAAAACTTCAAATACACAAAACGAAACAAAAGAAACAATTTAAGTATTTTTTTTAAAAGTTTCACGTCTTCGCCAATCACAGTGCAGCAAGGCCAATTCTCGCAGAAACCCCCACGTGTGCACGAGTGGGAGAGGGAAAAGAGAAAAAAAGGTGATCATGGAGGAAAAAGGTACTGGAAAAAGTAAACTTCAAACCTTAGGGCGGGAGCACTAAAACCAAAATACATGTATTATTTATAGAAAATATTTTCTGTTTTAATCTTTTCTTTTTAAACAAGGACTCATACTTTAAAAAAATGTTTAGCAAAAAAAAAATGTTGAGAACTTTTAATTTATTTTAAGGACTGCAAATGCCAGTGTAATTTTTTAATTTGCAGTTTCTGTAAACAACTTGTATAATAGAAAAGCAGAGAAATAAATTTCCCTCCCCTTCAGATGCACCTCATGTTTGTTTTAAGGTATAGCATTTAGTCCAGATTTGAGAAAGTTTGGAGTGAACAAGGTAAGAAAGATTTTTTTTTTTGGCATCAAATCTTTCTGCCTGCCTCTCAGCTTGCTTCAGAAAATTTAAAAAATCACAGTAGTAATCAAAACATACATAACATTGAAACAGAAGGAAATGCTGTGGACCACAGAACTCCAAGAATTGTTTTTAAAAAAAAAAAGTGCTACCCTGGTCAAAGTACTCTTAATAATTTTGAAATCTTTAGAGCAACTTTAAGGCTTGTAAATACATAGAACAAATATTTAAAAAAACAAAAAGAAATTGACTCAATACTATTTCTTTTCACTTTGAAAATATAAAGAACAAAATAAAGACAAACATTGCAAGTTTAAAAGAAAGTAAAGTGACTTCTCCTTTGGACAGCTGCTGCATGTGTGCCCATTCCTGGGGGTGCTGTCTGGCTATTTATTGTCTAATTCAAATCACTCCTGAGGGGAGAAAGATAAAACGAGAGAGAGTGAGTGTGTGTGTGCGCGTGTGCACTCGTATGTGCGTGCACATATATGTATGTATATGTCTCTACTCGATGAAAAGGCAAGCTACTCTGTGGGTAACGAGGGCACTTATGCTTGGGTGGGAATGCCCCTCTGGGAGTCCAGTAAAACTTATTTCCAACACTAACTAGAAATGGATTCAGGGCAGCAAACCTTAGGGCAGTCGTTTAGATAACTAAGTTTTCCACTATATGTATCTGGACTCAGAACACTAATTCACTTTGAGACTGTCACTACCACTGATTTTAAAATCTTCCATCAATTGCCTGCAATGCTTAAGAAACCCAAAGATGTCTTCTAAAGAATGAATAAAACCAAAAGCTATGTTACGCTTTTACAAAAGTGGGGGTGGGATTTAAAATCAAACCAATACTATGTATGAAAACCACATTGTCTGCCAACTCCAACCTCATTCAAGCCATTCTGGTGAGTATAAAGCTAACTGTGGGCCTCTGCTTGGGCCTCTGCTTCTCCTATGGATATTGGAGTGCTGTGCTTTCTAATTTTCCTACCCTTTCCAACTCTAGAGTTGCAGTCTCTACAGATGGTTTTCCATTTGAGTTGTTTGTGGGCCATCACCCTACAAAATGTATTGATGAAGAAAGCCAGACTACTCCCAGATAAATGGTCTTTGTCTTTTGTATCTGGGTAACAGATTCCTGCTGGCTTCCATCTCTGAAAAAATATCCACATTAAGAGACTTGGCAAGACTTGTGAAACACAAGAACAAAATTTTCTATAGCAATAAAATGTTTTTCTGAAGTGTAGTTGAACACAATATAAGATCCCACTACATAAGTCCACAGAGGCCATTTTTAAGAGGTGGAATGCTGTATGCCAGTGGTCCCCAATGCACAACATAGATCCCTTACATGTGCAGCTCACAGTAGAGTTTGTGCTCCTATGAGAAGCTAATGCCATCCCTGATCTGACAGCAGGTGGAGCTCAGGTGGAAATACTTGTTCACCCACTGCTCACCTTCTGCTGTGCAGCCGAGTTTCTAACAGGCCTTGGACCAGTACCTCTCCTTGGCCCAGGTGTTGGGGACCCCTGCTGTGTGCTGCTTTTGTTTTGTTTTGTTTTGTTTTGAGACAGGGTCTTGCTTTGTCACCCAGATTGGAGTGCAGTGGCTTGATCATGGCTCACTATAGCCTCTAACTCCTGGGCTCAAGCCATCCTCCTGCCTGCCTCACCTTCCCCAGTAGCTGGGATTACAGGCACATACCACCACAGAATACTATAGTTGAAGGACCAAGTTCTGAAAGTCTTTTGAAAGGCATGTGACAGCATCAGCCATAAAAGATAGGACCTGAAAAGCTGTTTTGGGGCCTGACCACGGGCTTTGCTTGGGATCCCTCAGTTGGGAGAAGCAACTTCCAGAATCAAAGTGAGACGATTATGATCAAGGAATCTCCTCTGAGTGATAGAAGTTTTAGAAGGTATTGACAGCACTCACAGGGGTTGAGGGATGGGGAGTTTGGGGGAATACAGGGTGGTGACTGCATCTTGAGAATCAGTAGCTGTTTTTTGCAGGGGTCTGTTGAGGGAGGGATTTCAGGTAGTAGAGATGGCCTATTAGTATTTTAGATATTAACAAGTGTAAGGAATGGAGGAGAGAGAAACATATTTTTGAAGGAACAATTAAAGGGTTGAAAAATATCTTAAGAAATAAACATCTCTAGTACAATGACAGAAATAATGTTAGAAATCTCACCTATAACATGAAGTGTGATGAAGAGACTACAAAATAAGCTTTGACTGTCTTGTTGCTGTGGACACAGAATGTTTGCTAGGATTAGAAAAGTTACCTAATGACAAAATATGAGCAAAGTAAGATAATTGACCCGTATAATATCAACTGAACTGCAAAACATTGTCAAGATTATTACGCTCTTTAGTCTTTTTACTGGACTATAGGGTTTGGCAATTTTTGTTTTAATGTATTAGGTGACATTGCCAACATTGATATGCCAGCACTCCTTCAAGCTGTAGCAAAAGCTCTTTCACCAATTTCAAATTTGGAAACAGGTCCAATGCTGTTTTGTTTTGTTTCATTTCGTTTTTGTTTGAGATGGAGTCTCGCTCTGTCACCCAGGCTGGAGTGCAGTGACATGCTCTCGGCTCACTGCAACCTCCACCTCCCGAATTCAAGCAATTCTCCTGCCTCAGCCTCTCAAGAAGCTGGGATTACAGGCATGTGCCACCATGCCCAGCTCATTTTTTTGTATTTTTAGTAGAGACGGGGTTTCACCATATTGGCCAGGCTGGTCTCTAACTCCTGATCTGCCCTCCTTGGTCTCCCAAAGTGCTGAGATTACAGGCGTGAGTCACCACGCCTGGCCCAATGCCTCTTTTAGTGCATTTATTAAGGTGCTTATTCCTGTTTTCTAACCAGTTAACTTATGGCTATTCAATAATTTAAATGAACATTTTGTCATTTCTAACAAAGGACCATGATAATAATTTTCAAAATGAACTTATTTTGGATTCTTGCATAGGCCAATAAGCCAGCCCATAACTGCATCATGAACTTGTTTTGTTCAACCAATATTTAACTGAACATCTACTGTGCACTAAGTGGAGATAGATAGCAGTGAGCAAAGTCATCTTTGCTTTCATGGATCTCATATTCTTCATGAAAACCGAAAGCTAGAGGTTATCAACATGCTGCATCTGCATCCTATCCCACTAAGAAGTGTCTGCCCCTTATTACTCTGATAGATCTTTTTTTTCATTATATTTCAAAATCTATTCTAGGCTGTTTGCAGCAATTAAATGCAAAGACAGCTTTAAAACGACTCTCCAAATAAGTTATCATTCTGGAGTTTTTGACATCCTATCTTTTTGTTTCAAATGGCTCCTTTTAAGTCAACAGAAATCTTAAGTTGATGGGGGGAAATTCTGTTTTCATCAGTCAAGTTTTATTCCTTAAACAAAAATTATAGAGGCCGGGCACGGTGGCTCATGCCTGTAATCCCAGCACTTTGGGACGTCAAGGCGGGCGGATCACCTAAGGTCAGGAATTCCAGACCAGCGTGTCCAACATGGTGAAACCTCATCTCTACTAAAAATATAAAAATTAGCCAAGCGTGGTGGCAGGTACCTGTAATCCCAGCTACTTGGGAGGCTGAGACAGGAGAATCACTTCAACTCAGGAGGCAGAGATTGCAGTGAGCTCAGAGTATGCCATTGCACTCCAGCCTGGGCAACAGAGCAAAACTTCGCCTCAAAGAAAAAAAAAAAAAGAGGAATCCAGTTTTTCAGTTTCAACTGTGTCATTAGCACATACTTTCATATTCCCCATTTTGTAGGGAGTAACATTTTGCATTACTTTTTGTTTGCTTTTTTTTCTTGAATTTTTCTTTTTTTGAGACAGAATGTCACTGTGTTGCCCAGGTGGAAGTGCAGTGGCGCCATCTTGGCCCACTGCAGCCTTCGCCTCTTGGGTTAAAGGGATTCTCCTGCCTCAGCCTCCCGAGTAGCTGGGACTACAGGCTCAGGCCAAGTAGGAAGTCAATAGAATTCTAAGTTATATTGACTTAGAATTGACATGATAACTACATGCCCACTGGCATAAAATATTAGTTTGGGGACTTAAAAAAAAACCTGGCATCACTGTATTACCAAATCATGAGATGATTTATATATCAAGCTATAGAGAATGATATGCCAAATGCTTTTCAGTTAATGTTTTATTTTGAAATAACTTTAGACTTACAGAAAAGTTGAAGATTTTACAGAAAGTTCCATATATCCCTCACCCAGTTCCTTTATAATAACATCTTATATTACCATAGGACACTTGTCAAAACTAAGAAACCAGCCTTAGTATGTTGCTTTTAACTAAACTTAAGACTTATTTAGGTTTTCACCAATGTCTCTTTTCTGGTCCAGGATGCAATCCAGGATACTACATTTCATCTAAATCACCATCTCTTTAGTGTCCTCTGGACTTTACAGTTTTTTTTTTGTCTTTGTTTTTCATGACCTTGACAATTTTGAGGAGTAATAGTGAGACATTGTGTAGAATGTCTGTCAATTTGTATTTGTCTGGTGTTTTTCTCATGATTAAAGTGAGGTTATGTATTTCAGATAAAAATAACCTCATATTGTAATCCCAGCTCTTTGGAAGACCAAGGCAGGAGGATTACTTGAAGTCAGGAGGTCGAGACCAGCCTGGACAATGTGGCGAGTCCCTTCATCTCTACAAAAATATTTAAAAATTAGCCAGGCATGGTGATGCACACCTATAGTCCCAGCTGCTCAGGAAGCTAAAACAGGAGAATCACTTGAGTCCAGGAGATCAAGGCTGCAGTGAGCTATGTTCATGCCACTGCATTTCAGCTTGGGCAGCAGAGTGAGACCCTGTCTCTAAGAAATAAAAACTAAAATACTGTATAAATGAAGTTCTCTTCTCATATATCAGCAGGTGCAAGATACTCACATGATATCTTTACTTGGTTAGGTTGGTGTTTGCCAGGTTTCTCCACTCCAAAGTTACTTTTCTTTCCTTCCTTTCTTACTCTAGTCTATTTGAAAGCGAGTCACTAAATCCAGCCCACACTTGGGAAGAGAGGTGGGAGTAGGAGAGAATTAAGCTTCACTTCCTTTCTAGAGTGGGAAGTGTCTACTTAAATTATTTAGAGTTTTCCAACAAGGAAGATATCTCTCCTCTCCATTTGTTTATTTAGTCACTCATATGTATTTATATGTGTGTATGTATAAATGTACACACATGGATATATATGTGTCTATATATATCAGTGTCGGCTCATGTATATTTTATACTTTGAATTCTAATCCAATAGCACATGATTGTGTTGTTCAAATTATTCCAGCTTTAGCCATTAATGGCTCTTTCAAGTTGTCTTATGTGTCTCTTGACATTCCCTCATGCTTTTGTTTTTAGAGCACTTACTTTCTTACATCATAAGATGCCACAGACATATCTTGTATTTTCCCTGCCTCAGTCCTAGAATCAGCCATTTCTATAGAAATCCCTGATTTCCTTTAGGAGAATGGGATTTAGAAACCAAGATTTTACTCACTGGGTTTGCATGTTGCTGTTGGGGCATCTCAGCCTCTTGGTCTGCCAACATTTTAAACTTCATTTTCTTGCCAGGTGAGTAAGCTGCTTTCACATGGAGCACTATGACCTTTAGAAAACATAGTTCTGGGCTGGGCACAGGGGCCCACAGCTGTAATCCCAGCACTTTGGGAGGCTGGGGCGGGCGGATCACAAGGTCAAGAGATTGAGACCATACTGGCTAACATGGTGAAACCTTATCTCTCCAAAAAATACAAAAATTAGCTGGGCATGGTGGTGCACACCTGTGATCCCTAGCTACTCGAGAGACTGAGGCAGGAGAATCACTTGAACCAGGGAGTAGAAGGTTGCAGTGAGCCAAGATTGCGCCACAGCACTCCAGCTTGGTGACAGAGTGAGACTCTGTGTCAAAAACAAAACAAAACAAAAAAACATAGTTCTGGAGTGTGTGTGTGTATGTATTACTCTGGGCTGGGCGCAGTGGCTCATACCTATAATCCTAGCACTTTGGGAGGTTGGAGCGGGTAGATCACTTGAGAGCAGGAGTTTGAGACCAGCCTGGCCAACATGGTGAAAAACCTTCTCTATAAAAAACATACAAAATGAGCCAGGTGTGGTGGTGGGCGCCTCTCTTAAACCCAGGAGGCAGAGGTTGCAGTGAACCAAGATCCCACCATTGCACTCCAGCCTGGGTAAGAGCAAGACCGTGTCTAAAAATAAAATACTCTGGTACCCAAAAGACTCAAGCCTATAGATACTCCAGTCACTTTTTGCTCATCTTACATAAGAAAAAAATAGAGGGCCAGGCACTGTGGCTCACACCTGTAATCCCAGCACTTTGGGAGGCCGAGGTGGGCAGGTAACTTGAGGCCAGAGTTCAAGACCAGTTGGGCCAACATGGCAAGACTCTGTTTCTACTAAAAAATACAAAAATTAGCTGGGCATGGTGGCACATGCCTGTAATTCCAGCTACTCAGAAGGCTGAGGCATCAGAATCACTTGAACCTGGGAGGCAGAGGTTGCAGTGAACCAAGATAGGGCCACTGCACTCCAGCCTGGATGACAGCCTGTCTCAAATAAATAAATAATAAAAATTGAACTGTTTCTTTCTTTCGCCATTAAGATGATTTGTTTTAATTTTCCCTTAGTAGTATTTAGAGCCTACTAAGGTGCCAATACAGAACAGTGTTAAAATGTTAATTAAATAATAATGGAAATCATGAAATAATGAAAAGTTAACTGACGATAAAAGCACTGCATATCAAAACTTGAGATAAACCTAAAGTAAGCCCAAGAGTTCGAGGTTACAGTGAGCTTTGATTGTGCTACTGCACTCTAGCCTGGGTGACAAGAGTTAAGACCCTGTCCTGAGTAATAATTTTAGTTAAATGTAAAGCCTTTAAATGCATTTATTTAGAAACCATAAAAGTTTAAAGTAAACGAATTAGGCTATCAGAAGAACCAGCTGGGGGCGGGGGAATGCCACCTAAATGAATACCGAGAGTTCACTCTAATTTCTGTAGGAAGAAGTTGTGTGCTGTAGTGGAAAGAGGTCTGGACTAGAATTGGGAGACTCATGTTGTAATGCTAACACTGCCGTTCACTGAATATCTGACCACCCTGTTGTTATGGGCCTTCCTGTCTTCTCTTGAGAGGGTTCACTCTTGCCAACCATATGAGCACATCCATAATCACTTTAAATACTGCCTACCAAGCTTAACAAAGATAGAAGGTTTTGGTAATAATAGGATATTAAGCTTTTCAAGGAAGTAAAAATATCAAATGTAAGGCCGATAGCCTCGCCAGGAGCCGGATGGACAATACTCACCCCCTCCGCACCTGATAACACTTATCAGGAGGCCGGACGTCCTACTGGCGCCTGCCTTCTCCATGCAGGCTCCCCACACCCACTCCTGCATTCCA